>LNAC01000104.1:2525541-2548284 GCA_002007465.1 Ailurus styani | reverse complement strand
GGGGGGGGGGGGGGGGGGACAAAGCCCGCCCCCGCCGCGCCTCCGCCCCCTGCGCCCTCTCCCAGCAGCCCGGGGCCTGGCGTTGCCGGCCAAGCCGGCAAAGGCAGCCCAAAGGCCAGGCAGTGAGACCGCCCACAGCTGGGGGCAAGAGAGGGGGTTGGGTAGCGCGGAACCCCCAGGAGCGGAAAGCTGGGAAAAGGGTCGGGACGCTAGGGAAAGCCCCACCGAGGCTTTAGGAAAACTTAAACCCTGCCGCAATTGCTTCCTGGGGGTCGCTCTACAGCCTCCTACGGAAGAGCCACTCGTCCAGATCTCTTGACATTCGTTTGTAGTCGAGGGATCTAAAGGTTTCCTAACGAGGCTGAGCCTTGAGACACCCCCAGGTGTTCCTGCGGGGCTCGTCCCACCACCATGTCCTGGCTGTGAGCGCATCTGTAGAAGGGCGCCCTCTCTGTTCATCCCTGGAAGTAACCAATTTCCCGACTGCCTTGGCTACTCATAGTTTGGGCTTAATAAACTTTCTTACCTGATGCCTTCCGGTGACCCGCTCCCCCCCCCCGCCCCCCAAGAATGGCGACCAAAGCTGGACCACCTGCGCCAGGCGATGTGGTTATCTGCCAGATTTGGAGGCAAAGGACCCGTCCTATGTCCTATGGGATATATCTTGCAACAATTTCAACAATGGAAATATGGGCCACAAGAAGGGAATCGTACACACGGATTAAGGCAAGGTGAAGAGTGATTTAAAATAATGTGTTGGAAACTTGTTTGAATTTAATTCCTGGAGCCCCCTTATCAAATGGGCGAGTTTCCCATGTGGGCTGCGATTGAAAATTTAAGGGCAATGTTACCAATTAACAGAAATTAGCCCAAATTTAATTCATATATGTAGTCTATATGTTAAAGTGAATGGATTATTTTAACCTGAACAACACACAAAGCCCAAAAGCCGATATTGGTATTATTGCCACTGTTAGGGGGCTCCTTGAAAATCAATTGTCATATATATTAATTGCTTGAGAGTACGAGATATTACTTGTTTCCTCACCCTTTCCTCAGCTTTAAATAGAGCGTTCTTTCTGAGGTTTAAGAAAGTCCTATGGTGAAATACTGTATATAACTGATTTCACCATCAAAAGATCACAGTGATGGGGGTGGGATGTTTGTTGGATTTGGTGATAGTCCTGAGGATCTCAACCCCACCATAACCACCTTGGGTGAATCAAAACATTCCTAAGCGTAAAAAGACTCTCTTCTAATTTTATTCTGGATCTGAGCAAAAACAAAACAAAACAAACAAACAAAAAAATTGGAGGTGTGGGATAAGACTGAGCCCTTCCAGACACCCACAAAACAGATGCTTAAAAAAAAAAAAGACAAGGGTGCCTGGGTGGCTCAGTGGGTTAAAGCCCCTGCCTTCCGCTCAGGTCATGATCTCAGGATCCTGGGATCGAGGCCCGCATTGGGCTCTCTGCTCCGCAGGGAGCCTGCTTCCTCCTCTCTCTCTGCCTGCCTCTCTGCCTACTTGTAATCTCTCTCTCTGTATCAAATAAATAAATAAAATCTTTAAAAAAAAAAGACAAGAAAATGCTAAGACACATTATATTTTGGATGACTTGTCTGGCTCATTATTTAATAACTGAACCCTAGATTGTGATCTACCATTGGATCATGAGATTTGGAGCTGAAAGAGCAGGATTTAGTATCTGTGCCTGCTTCCTCAAAAATAAATGGAACTTCATCCCTCCCTATTTCTCGGAACCATGACTGGGATTTGAAAGAGGAGTGACTGTGAAAGCACTGTTAAACCATCAAGCATTATACTAATGTCGGGTATTTACTTTCAATATTTATTTTGTCTCTTGAATACAGTAAGCAACATCCCTGCATGTCAGAAAGCTCTTATCTTCTAAAAAAAAAAAAAGCAAGGTTATTACCAAAGAAGTCTAATATTGAATGACTTTAATATTCTAAACAAACTCAACACTGTCCTCTGAGTCTAATAGTGCCCTGTCCACTACCGTATGCACTAGCCACATGCTGTGGTACCACTAACCACGTGTAGGTAGTGAGCACTTGAAATGTGTCTAATCCAAGCTGACACATGCTCTAAGTATCAAATGCATGCTGGATCTCAAAAACTTAGTATAAAATAGAATGTAAAATATATCATTAATAACTTCTATATTGTTTATGTTGAAATGATAATATTTTGTAAGTATTGGGCTAAATATATTACTAAAGTTAATTTCACCTATTTCTTTTTACTTTTTAACATACCTACTAAAAATTTTCAAATACATATGGCTTGCTTTATGTGTCTATTGGGCAGTGCTGGTCTAATGAATCCTCATCAAATGGCGAGGGTCATCTCCTCGGTCTTAGGCAGAGTAGTAAAAAAATAAATGGAGTTGTTGGGTACCTTGCCAGTCAACATGTGGCCAGCCAATAAAGGAATCAGAATCTTTTGAATTCTTGGCACAAAGTTCTGTGACATACACACGCAAAAAGGCTAGTATGTCAAAAGCTAAGTACGTAATTTGTAGAAGTATTTTTAACTTCATCTTCAAACACCATTTCCCTCTGTCCTCTTGTGCATGTTCTCCTTCCAACATCAATACTATAGAAACTTTGAAGTAAGGAGTTAGTCGTTTTAAATGTATCAAAGCCCGATAGCTGGCAAAGTACTTTCTTAGGTAATTATACATATTTCCGATATGCTTGGGTTCTTAATGCCACCTTTTTGGCAACCAAGAAAATAACTTAATCCTCATAATGTGTCCCAATTTTTACTTAAGAGAGTATACTTTATTCACACACACCCACACACAGACACACCTATAGAAATTAATCTAATCCAGTCTTAATCCAACACCTTTTTGTATGAACTATTATTAAGAAAATACTCTTTGGAGAATATTGAGTGACTCCCGTCATTTAATATAAGCAACACAATGCATTGTTGAAGATACGATATAATATAACACATCTTATACATTTTTTGTACATAACAGAAAAAATCATGTTTGAGTGGTTTTTTTATTCACTGGAAAGAATTTATATGCAAATGTGTTTCTCAGGATTTAACCTTCCCCCCACCTTAATCATCTATTTGTACATATTCATTACCATAGCAACATTACATCATGACTCCTGGATTCTCATAATCAAAAGAAAACAACAGCAATAATCAGGGAGTTCATAACCCACCAGTGAAATAGACTTTGGTTGAATGAATCTTACATAACCAAGAAAAACAAGTATAGGAACTTTAAATTGTAATGACTTGATACATTTGCAAACTAACTTTCCAAATTAATAAGGCAAACAAATGTGTATCATAATCGAACTTTAAAAATGAGTACTTGTTGGGTATGGTTGTTTGGGATTTTTTTTTATCATACATGTTTCTTTTTTTGTTATCCTTTCTAGAATCTCCAATGCCATGCATCTAATTTTTCATTTCATCTTGGAACATGAACTTATCATGGAATGAGCATATGGTGAGGAGGCATACTACAATAATTTGCTATATACTATCAAGGTCTAATCTGTTCTCATTTTACTGCATTTTTCCTTCCCTAAACTCATATCCTCCCTAAAGGAGCCTATGATACACTGATTTCTATTCATCTCATTTTGTAATCCCAGAAATCTTTCTATTAAGGAACCCCGTCTTCACTTCTATTCTCCTCCTTCTCCTTTTCATTGTTCATTCCCCTCCATAAAAAGAGTCATGTGTTTTAGGACCTTTATTAAGGCTCTATAGTATGTACCTTCAATCCATCTACCTCATGGGACAGCTCAGGTTTCATCAAGAAGAAAAATAATGGCATCTCTGTGGACATGATAATGGGACATCAAACAGTTTCCTTGTTCCACTGCCACTGCTAAAAGCTTAAAGTCTTTAAGTATTTACATTATCTGTTTTCACCACCTTCCAAAATGGCTGCATTCCTTCCCAATTTTTCATATCCCTCTAATACTATTAATATGGTCTTTCCACATAACTCAAACTTTGTGTTAGTTTTCCCTTCCACTGAACAATGTCAGTGTGCTGGGCTGATTAGTTGCATTCAATACAGGCTCTGTCTATAAAATGCAGGTCAGAGATTCAGTTCCAAGTAAGCAGGCCACTACTACTTGGCGCATTTCCTTAGAAAGGGTCTCTAATTATACTCTACCAGAGTGAGGTGACAAGGAGGTGAGAGAGTTATAGGACTCAGTACAAATCCATCCCTTCCTGAGTAAATAACTAAAAAAAACCCCAAAAAACAAACAAACAAAACCACAGTTATTTCAGTCCCAGCCAAATCAACACTGGTGTTTTGATGACCTTGACTCAAGCAAAAGAGTAATTGAAAGCTGTTCTGTTGAGGGCGGTAGACAATAACCACTTGTGGCTCTTGAGTACCTGAAATATGACTAGTCTGATTGCATAGGTACTGTGAGTGTAAGATATATACAAGACTTTAAAGACTTAATACCCCCCAAAGTCTCAATAATTTTTAAAGTTAAATACATGTTGACATGATAATATTTTTTATATATTGGGTTAAATGAAATATGTTATTAAAATTAATTTCACCCCTTTTGCCTATGAATGTCGCTAGTAGAAAATCTAGAATTATGTGTGTGGCTTTCATTCTAGTTTTATTAGACAGTGTTTACCTCATGAATCTTCATCCGATGTCAAGGAACTGTCAACTTTTCTGCACTTAAAATGGTAGGAGAAACAAGATCTTTCATCCAGACACATCGTTCCAACACCAGTTATCTTTTACTCCTTTCATCTCTTCAATAATGACCCACATTCAGTCCATAATAAAATCACATGTATTTTCCTTTTGTGTTGTCCATTGTCATTCACACTGTTATTTCCAAAGTTCAAGCCCCTAGCATCTTCATTACCTGAGTTGTTATAATTACTAACTAAATCGCCTCCACAACTTCATGTTATCCCCATCATAATGTATCCTCAAGACTGCCATCTGAATAACTTTCTATTAACATGGTTCTGATTATGTTTTTCCCCTGCCCTCAAATCTTTGATGATCACCCTAGCATATAGAATCAAGGCTAAATTCTCTAGCCTGCTGGTTCTCAGACATTTTGATGTCATGATCCCTTTACACTTCAAAAATTCTGAGGACTGCAGAGAGCTTATGTTTAAGTGGGTTATAACTATCAACATTTGTCATATTAGAAATTTAAATTGAGAAAGTTTTAAAACACAGGCATACGCCAGCACACATTCCATTAGTCTCCAAAGCAATGACATCATCACACATCTTGGAGCTTCTGGAAAATTCCATTGTACCTTTGTGCCAGAATGATACTGGAAAAGACAAATTACATCTTAGCATTACTTATAGACAAAATTTTCACCTTGTGACCCTCCAAAATGGTCTTGAGCACCCCCCAGGACTCCCTGAACCGTACCTTGAGACCTACTGTGCCAGCTCATTTCTCTACAGTCTTCCTTGGTGATCTAATCCTTTCCCATGACTTCAATGTTTATTTCTGTTTTTTGTGCTCAAGACTCCCACATCCTTGTCTCTGGCCTTGATCTTGCCCATGAATTCTGGATTTGTATATCCTACTGTCATCTCTATCTACATAGTGCAAAGGTGGTCAAAACTGACATATGTAATACAGAACCTGCTCCCAAACCTACTCTTCCTGTCTTACTTATCTCAGTAATTGTCACCACTCAAGCCAGATACCTTGGTTTTTCCCTTATCTCTCCCTTCTCTTCCTTCACATCCAGTTAATCAGTAGTTTCTATGGAGTCTAACTTTTACAAAAATCTCCCAGCTTTTTTTCACTTCTTCCCACTTCACTGCCTCCACCCTACCTCAAATCAACCATCTTCTTTTACTTGAAATGTCAAAAAAAGCCTTCTAACTGATCTCCCTTCCTTGAGGTTCACACTCCAATCTATTCCCACTGACCCTTCAGCCAGAGGAATCTTTTTATAGCACAGATGTGATCATAGCACTGAAAGCTATCCAAGACATATTGCCATTTCTAACACCGGCAATTCTAACACTGGCATTCAAAATCAGCTTAGCTCATAATAAGTGCTCAATAAATACTTGTTGAATGAATGAGTAAATGACATTTAAGATCCTCAACTGTACTATCCGAAACTTGCTTTTCCAAGAGTATGTCCATCTTCCCCTCTGCTCCCCTCACACTGACACTGTATTTGTTGAATAAATGAGTTAGCTGAACAACAGCGGCATTTTTATAATGAAATATTTGCTCCGTTTGAATTCACATTGCCAAACCAGAGACAGTGATTTGGGTAAAGTACAGATAATGAGAGTGAATGCCAAAACTGAAAGTGAGTAAACCTTAAAAGGGACAAAAGAATGCTCACTAAAGACTCTCTTTGGCTTGTAGTCTAAGTCATCCCAGCAAAAGAAACGTGAGCTACATATTGGTCAAAGCTTTTAGTTGCAAACAAAGAAACCTATCTTAATAAGTTTAAGCAGGAACTAAGCTTATTAAAGAATATTAAGTAGCTTGTACCTTCTTTAGAGAAGTCCATGTAGGAGCACCTGGGTGGTTCAGTCAGTTAAGGTCTGCTTTTGGCTCAGGTCATGATCTCCAAGTCCTGAGATCAAGCCCTGTGATCAGTTTCCTGATAAGTGGGGAGTCTGTCTGCTTCTCCCTCTGCCTCTCCCCCTCCCCACTGCTTGTGTTCTCTCTCTCTCTCAAATAAATACACAAAATCTTAAGAAAAGGAAAGAAAGAAAGAGAGAAAGAGGGAGGGAGGGAGGAAGGAAGAAAAAGGAGGTCCACAAACCAAGCTTGGAAGTTACTTGGCCAGGGACAACATGCCCGTCCCACCACAGATCTGGCCTCAGAGGTGCTCTGCTTCCCTTCCTCCACTAAGCACAGACAGTACATCTTGGACCATTAACACCCTGAAGCTGGACAGTGGTTGATTCAGCTACAGCATTTCCAACTACTACATCTGGACACTAGCTACAGTTTTCTTCACCCTAACTGGAGATTCAAGGGAGGCTTGGGACCTGAGCATCAGGCTTTTATAGAGAAGTAGGGATTCATAAACTAGGGAATTCCCCCCAAATTGGATGAATGCTGGAAGGTACTGGTGGTCCAAAAGGAATGACCAGCTGGGATCCTGAAATCCAGGGTTCAAGTCTCAGCTTTCTAGAATTTAAGCTAGTTACTTAAGGTTTCCAAAGTTACAGTCAGAAATTCAGATTTTTCCTGTAAGCTTTATGTACCCACAGCTTTACCACACTTTATACTCTTCTATAAAATGAGTAAAGTACCTCCAAGGTTTATTTAGACAATTATGCAAATATAAAGTGGTAATAATATCACTATCACAAAATAGGGATAATATTTTCCCCTGCATAACACCGTTGATAATGAGATAAGATCATATGGAGTCTTTTTGAATTTCCAAAAAAGTTGGACAAACACAAGGAACAGATTTTTAATCACTTGTGTGAGAAAGAAAAGAATAGAATACTTAAATGTAATTCTAAAAATCGCAAGTTACATTGTTGCTAAAATTCTTTGAAAAATATTGGATCTTTTTTTACCTTTTCTGTTTTGATGGTAAATGAAATTTATGTACAAATATTGGTTGGCATGAGTGACCTGTTTCCAAATTAAAGGGACCGTGTATTCGTGCTTCTTCCTATTTGCCTGTTTCTTTGTCTGGCAGGGACTTGGTTCTCCATGCTTTTCAAAACAAAATGTAAAACATAAAATGTAAAAAAAAATCAAAAAAAGATTGCAAATGACGAAAGCCTTACAAATATATATGTGTATATATGTATGTATACACACACGCGCGCGCACACACACACACACACACACATCAAAAAGAATCAGTTTCTATTCCCTTGGACTAAGCCACTTATCCCTACACTCAGAAATCAGGGCTTCTTCTAGAACCTAGTAGAAAACAAAAACAAAAACAAAAACAAACTGAAAAGAACAAGGATGGAAAGCACTGCCGTCTGAAGCTGCAGAGGCGCAAGTATGAGACTAAGGAGAAGGATGGTGGGCCATTTCAATAAAACCCAACAGGAAATAGTGTTTGGATCCAAACTCTGTTTTCTGTTAGATTTCCTATGTGACTCAACAGCTTTTACAATTCTGTTGCCAAAGTAGGGTACTTGTCTTGTGGTAAGGTCCCCTAAAAGTGTCTCTGCTCTCAGAAGTTCATAAGCCATTATCAACCCACCTATTTCCTTAAAGATGACTCTTACATCAGGACCTTTAACTATACAGCAAACCATGACATTTGGGATGGTGGGGTACATTATTTTATTGGTTTCCCTCTTTCTATTGTATAGAAATGTAAAATCCACTGATACTTCTATTTATGCGTTCCCTGGGACTCAGATTCTTCCTAAGAAACACTGCTGTGGTTGGGGAAAAAGTCACCCAGTACTTGGCCCATCACGCAAAACCAAGTTGGCTCCTAGCTTACCACTTTCCCCATAAAGCAAAAGGACTGAGAGCACAGCCTGTTACCTAGATCTAGTTGAAAGTAAATATGCCTCACTCCAAGAAAAAAGGCAAAGTAACCCTAGCTTGCCTTTGATATTTCTAGCTTCTCTTATTTCTTTCTTCCCTTATACAAAAGGACCCTATTTCTGGCCCATTCCTCCCATTCAATCAAGTAATGTTATGAAATCATATGTTTATTGGTTGATACATTATAATTCAGAATGAACAAAATTCTATCATACTACTACTATCACTGAGTATTTGTATCGTATATTGTATTGTGCTCTTAAGCTTTTTTTTATGAGGAAATTTTTTCTTCAATGACTTTCAAAGAACAACAACTTGATTAGGGAGAAATCTGAGGGCTATGGAGAAACTTGAAATGTTACTGTAAAGAAGAGTCTAAAGATATTCCTCTAAGGAGACCAGAATCTTACTCAATAAATTAAGTCTAATATCTTCTGTGATTTCAGTGGAAAGAATATTGCCAGGTGGGAAAGAGGTAGATGGATAGATAGCTAATAATCAATCTGACACCACCACATGGTCCCAAAGAGTGAGGACATGAGGTAGTCAAGTAGAAGAAAATGTTCACCTGTAATACTCTGGCTCAAATGTGGTACACAACTCTTCTCTAAATTGCTAGTACTAGAGTTGACAGGAATGGAGCATTTAAATAAACTCCACTTAAAGCTCAGATACAATAAAAAGGGAAAGAAACCAGATAAAAACAAAACCATACAATTAGGCAACGTAAGTCACAAAATATCATTTGCTCATGTTTATCCTGTAGTCTCTAGAGAGGCCTTTCTCCCTCCTCCTGCAGCTCCAGGCTCCTTTTCCTGCAGCCTGTTTGGCAGGGGCCATCTTTAACAAGGTGGAGGCTGACCCCAGAAAGCAACAGATATTTCCTCTTGCACTTTTAAGCCCAACTTCTCAATGTTCATTCTTTTCCAAGAATCCTCCTCTTCACCACATCATTGACTCCAGGAATATCCAACTCTTTAAAGTGGAACTACACTCACCTCCCCCCCACATAGGCGTGGCTTTACCACTTCACAGAATAACCATATCAAAATCCAAAGCAAAAAAGCACCAAAGAGACATATGCATGAGTGCAAGCATGCATGCATTTGCACGCGCGCGCGCGCGCGCGCACACACACACACACACACACACACACACACACACAGTAGCAAGGGTCTCAATTCTCCACAGCACCAGATTTAATTCTTTGTGGATGACTGGCAGTCAAGTTTGAAATCAAAAACACCAAAGATGAGTTTCCCTGAAGAGGGTGGCCAGTTCCATTACCCTGTTGCAGCTGTCTCTTAAGATACCAAGCCGAGAAAATAAGACAGGGAAAGGGAAGTGGACAACTAGTGGTCATCTGCTTCTCCAAGGTCCTGAAATATGTCATGTTATAGCACAGACACATCTAGCAAGCTCTGATGGACTTAGGATAATTGAAGTGGAAAACAAGAATGTTTTTAGACTCTTTCATAAGCCTCAGAGGTCAGAGTTTCTGATAACACATGGCAAAGAAGCAGATAGAAGACTTGCTGTTTTCTATCTTGTTTTGATTAAGACTACTTCCACAAATCCCCTAAGTTTTATTTAAGTTTTAAGTTTTCTGGACCATTAATACATCTTTAGTGTATATATCAAAGCACTACTGCTAATAGCTGTCTTTTCCTCATTCTTTCAGAAATGGAATGACCATTATGTGATGGAAATGGTTTCTTGACACATGAGTCACACAGACTTAGAATCGAGCCACTCCTTTTGTTAATAAAAGTCTAAGTAAATCAACACAGTTGTCTAAAAATATTTATTGAATACCTACAATGTAGGAGATCTTAATCCTTGTGTATCTATAATACACAAGAAGATAAAGTTGATCTGTCAGAGGTAGCAAGGAAAGTTTGTAGTACAAAGTATGTTGACCAGGGCTTTAAAGTAGAACAGAAATTAGTTAGATGTTGTTTGTATATGGGTGTGTGTCTTAAGGACTCAGGCAGGAAGGAGTGTGGTTTTAAAGGAACCTGAACAAGGCCAATGCGACAAGATGGGAAAGTACTAGAGATGAGTCAGAAGAAATATTTAGATCAGGTGGGTGTCTTTTAGGCCACATTAAGAATTTGGGTCCTAATTTCTAAGGTAATGGAAGTCACTGAAAAACTCCAAGAAAGAGAATGCCATAGTCAGATTGAAATACTAAAATATCATTTATAGATACTAGTATGGAGAATGGGTTGTGCCTAGGCATGAGTGAAATTTCAGTCACTAGTTGGGAGGATTATTCAGTCATCTGGGTGATAAAGCATTTTTGTCAAGAACCCACTTGGGCAGGGGAGATGGAAAGAAGGGAATTTTGTTGAGAAAGGAGTAGGCAGAAAAAGAGAGAAATGTTCTAGGCATGCCCCAGGGTTCTGATCTCTGCCCTGAGTGAACAAAGATGCCATTCACTAAAAAAGGGAACACTGTGAAGAGTCAGGTTGGATATGTATGAATTCCACTTAGGACTTTGAGTTTGAAATGGCTGTGAGACACCCAAATGGAGCTGAGGAGGCAATAATTATAAAAATAGCATTAGGGTTCTTACTGGTCTTGGCTAGAAGCAAAACTTTGAGAGTTCTCCTGGTATGTAAGAGATAGTTAAAACCAAGGCTATGGATAAGAATTTCTGGATACATGTTTTTAAATGGGACATCCGGTGAAGGTGTCTTGATTTTTTTTCCTGATTTTTTTATAGCCTCCCAGCAAAGTTCAGTTGGTTCATTCTGACTTAAAATGTTTTCAAGAGCCATACTCTATGGCACCAAGGTATGGACTCTCAACCAGTTGCTGTAACTACTTAAGAAAATCCAAAATTTTTCCCTGAGAAAAATGTTGACTCTGTGCATAGATACCAGTATATTGATCAATTCCTGTGCTGGTGTGTTGACCTTTTGACTGGGATAGACTTCACATTTATGTACTCAAGTGTACACAACTGAAAGAGAACTTTGCCCCCTTTGAATCTGGGGTTTAAAGCATATGGCCTTCCCTTGATTCACAATGCAAAATATATATAATAGAGCTACTTCTTGGAAAATTCAATCATGAATGAAAGCTTCTTTTTTGTCTGAGAAAAGTATTTGTCAGGGAAGAGGGAAACAAGATATAATCCTCTACTAGGTTTATCAGTAAGAAAGTGTTTGCCACTGAAGTCTTGGTATTGTTTTAATCTGCTATGTTGCCCTAAGTGAGGATCATTTTCATGTATCTATGAAGGTTAAGGTATTAAAGAACAAATTTCTGCAAGAGTTCGAAACTCTGCCTCTTTTTAGGCATAGAGTAATAGAAAAGGCAGAAGCAATAAAAGTTAAATTTTTAATTTATATTTATCTGTGTTCCATGAAGAATTTGAGATGCCTTACAATAACATATAAAATATATATATTCAAAACATGGAAAAATACAAATTGGAGCAGATGGTTATGACTGAGGAAAAGGTAAAATGCAAATATATAGGCCAAAGACCCCTGCACAGGTACTAAAGTCGGGTTTCAGATTTGAGTCTGAAATTTTGGCTTATGACTAAAGGGATTTGTCATTACATTCTTCATTTTACACAAGGAAGATATTTTTTTTCTTCCAAAAGTCTTTTATTGCTTGAGGTTTTCTTTAAAGGGCTACAAAAGATATATTTAAAAATATGCTCAAACATATCTCTAAAGTAAAATGCAATAGTAGATTTTGTACTGCTATTTCTAGTAGTATGCTTCAATTCAAGATTAGGACCTAATTCCAAAACCAAATCCATAACAGGAATTCTGTGAGGTGAGAAAGTAAAGCGGAGATGACCCATGTGGCCCAAATATGTGGCTCTGTGATGGCCTGATTTAATCCATAGCTAAACTCTGGCGTAGCTGGATAACTGACTCTTAACTGTTTAGATGAGATATCTTAAGGGAATCTGATTAAAACCATGGATCTCCAGCAAAACAAATATTGCACACATGTATACGTGCACACACATGCACAGTAGCACATAAATTCAAAAGATTCACCAATCTTTCCAAACTAGGTTGTAATATAGGATCTTAAGTGCCTGAAAAAAAATTACATAAAAAATTAGGGGTAGTATGAGAAACTGCTTAAGGGTATATGCTCTGGCATCAAATAGTAATGTGTAACTTCCCTATGCCTCAGTTTTCCCATCTATGAAATGAAGCCAATGATATTTTTTACTTCATTGGATCAAGGTAAGGATTAAATGAGATAATGCATATAGAGGGCTTAGCATAATGTCTCTAACATAGTAAGGACTTAATTAATAGTATCTATTAGTTATCATTAGTTTAATCAATCAATGATTAATTGAAGCTATCATTTCTAGTTTTACACTCTTCCCATTTCCCCATAAGACCAAGAACATCAGAGGGGTGCCTGAATGGCTTAGTCAGCTGACCGTCTGACTCTTGAATTTGACTCAGGTCATGATCTCAGGGTCATGAGATGGAATCAATCCCCTGTCAGGCTAAGTGGGGAGTCTGCTCCTTTTCCCTCCCCCTCTGCCTCTTCCCCTGCTCACATTCTCTCAAATAAATTAATTAATAAATCCTAAAAAAAAAAAAAAAGACCCAGAACATTAGAGAAGTGGTAATCGATCTACAAACCCTAGGATTATATGTAAATGAAAACTATTTCTCTAGGAAGTGTATATAAAATCATTTTTCAGATTTTCAATAAGGTCCATGAATGAAAAATGTGGAGACCACTGCAAAAAAGCAAACATAAGTCCACTCTGTACTTTATGAAGGTAGTGACTCACACAATCACTCTTCCCCACTCTCCATTTCAGTAGGACACTCATGAGCTCTGAGCATATATTTATCTTATAAGCTGTTTCTCTAAAAAATCATAGTGGCCTCATGGTTCACTAAGTGTCACTAAGCTCCTTTATTGATCTGATTCTATTTCTGGACACTCTGTCATTGACCTGAATATGCATAGCCCACCCCACAGGCCCTTGGACACATCAAGGATGCATTAACATAAGAAATGACAGAAAACCTCCCAGGTAAGTTACTGAGCTGTGCAAAATTACTTTAAAATCCCTCCAAAATCGCTTCTCGGCCTTTTGGCTAAGATCAAGTGTAAAATCCCTCCAAAATTGCCAGCAATCATCGCTGCTTCTCCTGTTTGGGACAACTTTCTCCTATTCCCTGAGTAATTTCATCTTGTACCTTTATGCCCTTTCCTTTCTTTCCTAACCCAGACTTCCCATTTTTTCCTTTTAAAAGCTAGCACCTGTAATAAGAATATCCTTTTTGTTGACCCAACAACAAATCAGGGTAAATCTCGAAATCTCAACTCTTCTCTGCAGTTGATTGCAGCATGCTCAAAGATTCTTTTGTTGTTGTTGTTGTTGCTAGGCATACAACACGGCTTGTTTTATTTTTTCCCAATTCAGAACTATTTTGAATGCTTGAAAGAGTCTCCTTCCATACAACCAAGAACATACTGTATTGGAATGAACATTTTAAAGCTTTAAGATTTGGAACACTTCCAACAGCCTTGCAAAATTAGGATTAAAGATGAAGTCTGTGTATCTAGGGGTGAGTGAGCTTTGTTTTCTGAAACCTTTGACTTGCTGATGTGTTTATACATTATGTGGCTCAAATAAAAGCCGTCTCCAGCTCATGCCATTGCTATGGTTATCTTTATTTTAGTATCCCAATTTCTGTTCTTAACACTGACTGCAAATATTGCACCCATGAATCTCTTAGCTCAAATAATTGTTTAATAGTCAGACAATATCTTCACCTCGAACAAAGCAGGTCCTTTATGAATGCCCACAATAAATAACAGATAGTCATAGTATTTACTATACACTAGGGGTGCGCTGATGCTGCCATACATTCTTTGCCACACTGGTGGGACGACAGCTACCATTCTCATTTTATAGGTGGATAAAACTGAGGCTCGGAAGGTTTTAAGTGACTTGCCCTAGCTCATTGAGAGTAAGGTTTTGATCTGACTCTAAAGCCCTTGTTTCTCTGGCTAATAAAGAGGGATCCGATTAATTTCATCAGAACCTATGAAGAAACTTTATAAAATTGTGAATTTTTGAGCTCCTGAAGCTTCTAATTCAGGAGATCTAGGTGGAACTTGGAAAACTGGTAAGGACTGGATTAATGGTATCTATTGTTAGTTGTTAGTTATGCTGCTTCAGTTTTTTTAATAGGACCAAGAACATTAGAGAAGAGGTTATTAATATTCAAAACATTACATGAATATGCAAATGTGAATCTCTGGGAAATGTTCCATAATCTTGTTCAGATTCTCAATGAGGTCCTCAAACCAAGAAAGTTAAAAAACCACTGGATGGAAGCAAACACAAGTAGGTTTGTTTCTTTTTTTTTTTTTAACAAAGATTTCTATTCACACCTAACTACATTTTATTCCCCCTTGAAGAATACTAATATGCTCAGAACAGTCATGTTTATTTTGTATATTGTTGCTCTAAACTCTGTAGGCCACAAAATGTCTATAAACTTCTTTGTTGCTCAAATCACAAATACCTTGGACCATTCCATTTTTCACACTAATGCTCTTCATCTATTCCATAGACCCTTGGAATTTCTAAAGCCCAGGTAATTCAGATTCACAGCCAGTTTGGGGTACAACTAGTGTTTACTGACCCTTTTGGTAAAACATTAATCTTATTTATTAACTAAAACCTCTTTATTAAGTAACACCTGTTAGTGGACCTAAAATAATAAAAGTTTTCCTAAATATACCTCAATATGCATAGATACTAGATCAGTCTTTAAATAGATAGGGTACCTTCTATTATCACAACCAAGTTTATAATAATTATTCCTTTTGCATACCTTTTTTCCTCCAAGCTGTTTATGAACATGAATGCCTAATAATTAGGAATGCCAGCCTCGGTGTGAGATAACATTCTTCATTGTAGCACTAGGATCTGTTCTTTGAATTAATTTCATTGTGTGATATAGCACACAATGTTGATTACTTTCTCAATACTCATTATCCCCTTCTTTTTGATTTGTTTGTTTCAATGTGTCCAGCCCCAAGGGTGAATTATCATTGGCCCAAGTCACTCTCCTTTGCCAATGATTGATATACTGATAGACATATAACCCAGTTCTTATTCATTAACAAGGAAATTGGAGGCAGGCGGTCTCAGTGTTCACTTGGTAGATCACATTGTCATCAAGAACCAAAGTTCCGGGGCGCCAGGGTGGCTCAGTAGGTTAAGCCTCTGCCTTCGGTTAAGGTCATGATCTCAGAGTCCTGGGATCGAGCCCCACATCAGGGCTCACTGCTCAGCAGGGAGCCTGCTTCCCCCTCTCCCTCTGCTTACCTCTCTGCCTACTTGTGATCTCTCTCTCTCTCTGTCAAATAAATAAATAAAATCTTAAAAAAAAACAAAAAATAACCAAAGTTCCATGCCAGTTTCAACTCTGCACAAATAACATACACCCTTAAAAAAAAAAGATTTAGGTTCCTGGCATACATTGATCTAAATCTATAATTAAGCATTATTGTTTGCAGTAAAAACAGAATGACTTCTGTCAGCTTCAAATCTGGAATTATCCCAAGACATTTGATATCTATTAAAAATGATTAAAAATAATATGTATTAAAAACTGACTGATTTGATCATATATGATATGTATCATATATTAGTTTATACACATATAATCAAGTTAATCAAATTTCCAGTGAGTATAACTAGTATGAAATTATGTCTAGAAGCCTAGATGGAGAATATCATAAGCAAGACAAGGAAATTGATGCCAGACAATTCATCCAACAGACCATTCTATATAAAGCTCAAGAGATACACAATTGGTTGCCCCACTGCAATGGTACAATATTCTTTGGTTTCTTCATATTAATGAGAATCCTGAACAGTTGATTTAAAAACAAGAACTTCAACAATGTGAAGTGCTCAGACAATGTTTAGAAGAATAATTTATTCTCACTATTCACAATGATTAGGACTTAAATACTTGTCATGATTTTAGCAAGGACTTGCATATGCTGGACATTTTATAAGCACAATGTCATTGAGAGGACACAGCTGGACACGTTTCTCAACAATTCACATTGGATGACTTCTTTTTAAAAGATCATAAGCAAGGCTGATTCAAATGTATTTAGTAGCTTATGTACCAGCTTTACATAATACATTACATGTGAGGAAAAGAATTTGTCAATTTACTCAGTCCAGATTGTTTTATTGGTTTCATTTTGGTTTTGGTAGAGAACACTTTCCCATTACCTCGAACTTACTTTTCAAAGGCTCTAACAAAAGGCCCTCATCTGAGAAAACATGCTGGGTATTAGGTGCTTGGGGGCAAGCCAATGCCAGAATTAGGGAACATCTAGTCTGTTAAAGAAGAGTATCAATCAAGCTATTTATTTATTTACTTACTTACTTACTTACTTATGGACAGGTATCAAAGGCATTCTCTTTTTTTTTAATTTTTTTATTATGTTATGTTTGTCACCATACAGTAAGTACATCATTAGTTTTTGATGTAGTGTTCCATGAGCCATTGTTTGCTTAAAACACCCAGTGCTCCATGCAATACATACCCTCCTTAATACCCATCACTGGGATCACCTACCCCCCACCCTCTCCCCTCTAAACCCTGAGATTGTTTCCCAAAGTCCATAGTCTCTCATGGTTCATCTCCCCCTCTGATTCCCCCTCTTCATTTTCCCCTTCCTTCTCCTAATATCCTCCATGCTATTACTTATGTTCCACAAATAAGTGAAACCATACGATAATTGTCTTTCTCTGCTTGACTTATTTCACTCAGCATAATCTCCTCCAGTTCCATCCATGTAGATGCAAATGTTGGATGGCTGAGTAATATTCCTTTCTGATGGCTGAGTAATATTCCATTGTATATATGGACCATATCTTCTTTATCCATTTGTCTGTTGAAGGGCATCTTGGCTCCTTCCATAGTCTGGCTATTGTGGACATTGCTGCTATGAACATTAGGGTGCATGTGCGCCTTCTTTTCACTACATCTGTATCTTTGGGGTAAATACCGAGTAGTGCAATGACTGGGTCATAAGGTAGCTCTATTTTTAACTTTTTGAGGAACCTCCACACTGTTTTCCAAAGTGCCTGTACCAACTTGCATTCCCACCAACAGTGTAAGAGGGTTCCCCTTTCTCCACAAACTCTCCAAGATTTGTTGTTTCTTGCCTTGTCAATTTTTGCCATTCTAACCTGTGGTAAGGTGGAATCTCAATGTAGTTGTGATTTGAATTTCCTTGATGGCTAATGATGTTGAACATTTTTCATGTGTCTGTTAGCCATTTCAATGTCTTCTTTGGAGAAGTGTCTGTTCCTATCTTCTGCCCATTTTTTTACTTGATTATTTGATTTTTGGGTATTGAGTTTGAGAAGTTCTTTATAGATCTTGGATACCAGCCCTTTATCTGTAGTGTTATTTGCAAATATCTTCTCCCATTCTGTGGGTTGTCTCTTAGTTTTGTTGACTATTTACTTTGCTGTGTATAGCTTTTAATCTTGATAAAGCCCCAAAAGTTCATTTTCACTTTTGTTTCCCTTTCCTTTGGAGACGTGTCTTGAAAGAAGTTGCTGTGGCCAATGTCGAAGAGGTAACTGCCCATGTTCTCCTCTAGGATTTTGATGGATTCTTGTCTCACACTGACGTAGTTCATCCATTTTGAATTTATCTTTGTGTATGGCGTAAGAGAATGGTCGAGTTTCATTCTTCTGCATATAGCTGTCCAATTTTCCCAACACCATTTATTGACGAGACTGTCTTTTTTCCATTGGATATTTTTTTCTGCTTTATCGAAGATTAGTTGACGATAGAGTTGAAGGTCCATATCTTGGCTCTCTTTCTGTTCCTTTGATCTATGTGTCTGTTATTGTGCCAGTACTATGATATCTTGGTGATCACAGCTTTGTAATATAGCTTGAAATCAAGCAATGTGATGCCCCCAGATTTGTCTTTCTTTATCAACATTTCCTTGGCAATTAGGGGTCTTTTGTGGTTCCATACAAATTTTAGGATTGTTTGTTCCTGCACTTTGAAAAATGCCATTGGTATTTTGGTAGGGATGGTGTTGAAAGTATAGATTGCTCTGGGCAGTATAGATATTTTAACAATGTTTATTCTTCTGATCCATGAGCGTGGAATGTTTTTCCATCTTTTTGTGTCTTCTACAATTTCTTTCATAAGTGTTATGTAGTTTCTAGAGTATAGATCATTTACTTCTTTGGTTAGGTTGATTCCAAGACATCTTACGGTTTTTGGTGCTATTGTAAATAGAATCAATTCTCTAATTTCTCTTTCCACAGTAATATTGTTAGTGTATAGGAAAGCAACGAATTTCTGTGCATTGATTTTATACCCTGCCACATTACTGAATTGCTCTATGAGTTCTAGTAATTTGGGGGTGGAGTCTTTTGGGTTTTCCACATAAAGATTCATGTTATCTGCAGAGAGAGAGAGTTTGACTTCTTATTTGCCAATTTGAATACCAATTATTTCTTTTGTTTTCTGATTGCTGTTGCTAGGACTTCTAGCACTATGTTGAACAATAGTGGCAAAAGTGGGCATCCTTGTCATGTTCCTGATCTTAAGGGGAAGGGTCTTAGCTTTTCCCCATTGAGAATGATATTCACTGTGGGCTTTTCACAGATGGTTTTTATGAAATTGAGAAATGTTCCCTCTATCCCTACACTCTGAAAAGTTTTAACCAGGAAAGGATGCTATATTTTATCAAATGCTTTTTCTGCATCAATTGAGAGGACCATATGGTTCTTGTCACTTCTCTTAGTAATGTGTTCTATCACACTGATTGATTTGTGAATGTTGAAGCACCCTTGCATCCCAGGGATAAATACCACCTGGTCTTGATGGATAATCCTTTTAATGTACTGTTGGGTCCTATTAGCTAGGCTCTTGTTGAGAATTTTGGCATCCATATTCATCAGGGTCATTGGACTGTAATTCTCCTTTTTGATGGGGTCTTTGCCTGGTTTGGGGATCAAAGTAATGCTGGCCTCATAGAATGAGTTTGGAAGTTTTCCTTCTGTTTCTGTTTTTTGAAACAGCTTCAGAATAGATTTCATTTCTTCTTTGAATGTTTGGTAGAATTCCCCCAGGGGATCCATCAGGCCCTGGACTCTTGTTTTTTGGGAGGTTTTTGATCACTGCTTCAATCTCATTATGGGTTATTGGTCTATTCAGGTTGTCAATTTCTTCCTATTTCAGTCTCAGTGGTTTATAGGTTTCCAGGAAAGCATCCATTTCTTCCAGATTGCTTAATCTATTGGCATATAGTTGTTAATAATAATCTCTAATAATTGTTTCTATATCCTTGGTATTAGTCATGATCTCTCACTTTTCATTCATAATTTTATTAATTTGGGTCCTTTCTCTCTCTCCCTCTCTCTCTCTCTCTCTCTCCTTCTCTCTCTCTCTCTCTCTCTCTCTCTCTTTTTAGATAAGTCTGGCCAGTGGTTTATCGATCTTATTAATTCATTCAAAGAACCAGCTTCTCATATCATTGATCTGCTCTACTGTATTTCTGGTTTCTAATTCATTGATCTCTGCTCTAATCTTAATTATTTCCTTTCTCTTGCATGGCTTAGGCTTTATTTGTTGTTCTTTCTCCAGTTCTTTAAGATATAAAGTTAATTTGTGTATTCGGGATTTTTCTTTTCTTTTTCTTTTTTCTTTTTTCTTTTCTTTTCTTTCCTTTTCTTTTCTTTTCTTTCTTTCTTTCTTTTCTTTTTTTTTTTTTGAGTGAGGCTTGGATAACTATGTATTTCCCCCTTAGGGCCACCTTTGGTGTATCCCATAGGCTTTGGACCAATGTGTTTTCATTCTTATTGGTTTCTATGAATTGTTTAAGTTCTTTGATTTCCTGGTTGACCCAAACATTCTTGAGCAGGATGGTCTTTAGCTTCCAAGTGTTTGAATTTCTTTCAAATTTTTTCCTGTGATTGAGTTCCAGTTTCAAAGCATTGTGGTCTGAGAATATGCAGGGAATAATCTCAATCTTTTGGTATCGGTTGAAACCTGATTTGTGATCCAGGATGTGGTCTATTCTGGAGAAAGTTTCATGTGCATTCAAGAAGAATGAGTATTCTGTTGTTTTAGGGCAGAATGTTATGTATATATCTATGAGGTCCATCTGGTCCAGTGTGTCATTCAAAGCTCTTTTTGATTCGTTGATTTTCTGTTTAGATGATTGATCTATTGCTGAGAGTGGAGTGTTGAGGTCTCCTACTATTAATGTCTTATTATCAATATGTCTGTTTATTTTGGTCAACAGTTGGCTTGTGTAGTTGGCTACTCCCATGTTGGGGGCATAGATATTTACAATTGTTAGATCCTCTTGTTGGATAGAGTCTTTAAGAATGATACAGTGTCCTTCTGTATCTCTAACTAGAGTCTTTAGCTTAAAATCTAATTTGTCTGATATGAGAATTCTACCCCAGGTTTCTTTTGAGGTCCATTGGCATGAAAATTGTTCTCCATCCCTTCACTTTCAGTTCAGATGTATCTTTAGGTTCAAAATGAGTCTCTCATAGACAGAATATGGATGGGTCATGTGTTTTTAACCAATCTGCAACTCTTTGCTGTTTTATGGGAGCATTTAGGCCATTCACATTGAGAGTGATTATTGAGAGATATGATCTTATTGTCATCATGTTTCCTGCGAAGTCCTTGTTTCTATAGATTTTCTCTGTAAATTTCTGTTATATATCACTCTTGGGATCTTTCTCCTGTTATAGAAGCCCCTTAATATTTCTTGCAGGGCCAGCTTGGTGGTCACATATTCTTTAATTTCTGCCAGTCTTGGAAACTCCTTTTCTCTCCAGCCATTCTGAATGACAGCCTTGCTGGATAAAGTATCCTTGGCTGCATGTTCCTCTCATTTAGTATGCTGAATATGTCTTGCCAGCCCTTTCTGGCTTGCCAGGTCTCTGTGGACAGATCTGACATTATCCTGATGTTCCTCCCTTTGTATGTAAGAAATCTCTTCCCCCTCGTTCCTTTCAAGATTGTTTCTTTGGATCTAAGATTTCCAAATTCTACTATTATATGTCATGGTGTCAATCTGTTCTCATTGATCTTGGGGGGGAGGGGGTTCCTCTCTGCCTCTTGGATATGAATGTTTGTTTCCTTCCCCAGATTAGGGAAGTTGTCAGCTATGATTTACTAAAATATATTTTCTAGACCTCTCTCTCTCACCACCCCCTCAGGGGTCCCAATAATTCTAATATTAGAATGCTTCACTGAGTCACTAATCTCTCTCAGTTTGATTCCTTGGGTTTTAATTTATTTTTTCCATGCTGCCTCAGTTTCCTTCTTTTCTATCATCTTATCCTCTAGCTCACTAATTCATTCTTCTTCCTCGTTTACTCTGGCTGTCAGAGCATCCAGTTTAGACTGCATTTCATTCATAGCATTTTTAAGTTTGGCCAGATTAGATCTCATTTCTGCCCTTAGAGATTCTATATTGTTGTTAATATTTTTCTCAAACCTAGATATCAATTTGATAATTGTTACTCTGAAATCTATTTCTGACATCTTGGTTATATCCATTAGTTCTGTGGTAGAGGCCACATTCTCTGGTTCTTTCCTTTGTTGGGGGTTCCTCTTCTTAGTCATTCTGTTGAGGAGTGACTGAGGGAATGCATGGAGTCCAAATGATTGACCACAGCCCAAGCAAGATGTACCTGTTTTATAGTGACCTTGTAGTTGCTGGCCTCTTGTTCTTCCAGCCTGTCTTATGGGGGAGGGGCCTTCCATGCTCTTACTCAAGCAACCCTGTTTAGGTGGAGTTGCCCTGCCCCCTATGGGAGGGGGATAGGCTCAGTGAAAACCGGTTTTGGGGTGGCTTTGTTTTCTCTGGCAGCTTTCCCTGATGGCTTTCCATGTCTCTTCCAAGAGTCAGAGCAGAAGTGATCATATCCCAGTATGAAGATTCCTCAAAAAGTTGAAAATAGAGCTACCCTATGACCCAGCAATAGCACTACTGGG
The DNA here is from genome assembly GCA_002007465.1 of Ailurus styani. Classification (NCBI taxonomy): domain Eukaryota; kingdom Metazoa; phylum Chordata; class Mammalia; order Carnivora; family Ailuridae; genus Ailurus; species Ailurus styani. The sequence goes on along the minus strand of LNAC01000104.1, from coordinate 2,525,704 downwards.
TATTTACCCTAAAGATTCTAATGTAGTGATCCTCAGGGGCACATGCACCCGAATGTTTATAGCAGCAATGTCCACAAAAGCCAAACTATGGAAAGAACCTAGATGTCCATCAACAGATGAATGGATAAAGAAAATGTGGTGTATATATATATATATATATATA
>LNAC01000104.1:2475807-2525529 GCA_002007465.1 Ailurus styani | reverse complement strand
TATATATATATATATATATATATACACAATGGAATACTATGCAGCCATCAAAAGAAATGAAATCATGCCATTTGCAATGATGTGGATGGAATTAGAGGGTATTATGCTAAGCGAAATAAGTCAATCAGAGGAAGACAATTATCATATGATCTCTCTGATATGAGGAATTTGAAGGGCAGGGTGGGGGGTCATGGGGGTTAAGGAGGGAAAAAATGAAACAAGATGGGATTGGGAAGGAGACAAACCATGAGACTCTTAATCTCACAAAACAAACTGAGGGTTACTGAGGGGTGGGAGGGTAGGGATAGGATGGCTGGGTTATGGACATTGGGGAGGGTTTGTGCTATGGTGAGTGCTGTGAAAGGTGTAAGCATGATGATTCATAGACCTGTACCCCTGGGGCAAATAATAGTAATAATAATAATAGAAGAAGAAGAAGAAGATGTGACCATATCCAAACCTCTGTCTCAGAATGGAGAGATTACAGTCTGCTCTTCACTGAGCTCTCTAGGCCACACTGTCTCTGTTTCTGTCTGTGCTGCTAAAAACCACAGCATGTGGGGGGGGTGCCTCACAGTACCACCACCAGCCCTTGGACCCAGGGCCAGGCAGATCTCTGCCTTTTGTGCTTCTAAAATCGCAAGCTGTCCCTGGTTCACACACATGCCACCCCCACCCCCCACGCCGCTCCAGGTTTTAGTCTGGAGGTTTGCTCTAAACTTCTCTCCTCACTGCTACTGGTCTGCAAGTCTGTGCCTGGTCTGCAGCCTGGGTGGATTTTGCTCTCACACAGGGCAGAATCCCAGAGTATTTCTCCCCCTTCTGTTTATCTTCCAATATCTGCCCACAGAATCACAGTTTCCCACTTCATACCTCCAGACTAACCAGTGGAGAAATTCTCTATTGAGATCCACTCCAGGACAAGATGATTTCCTCTTCTGTATTCCTCTTTTATTGGGGACACCACTCCTCCTCACCAGACCCAATAAGCTGGGCTCCCATCACCCAGAAATGCAACTCTCAGGCCTCTCCCAGCACAGACATGGATAGCGCCTGGGTGTAGAGGGCATGCATGGAAGCTTCCCAAAGGCACACACATTGCTCAAGCTGGAGTGGCTGGCAGAGGGGCATCTGGCCAACCCCCCAGCCCCTGCAGCCCAGCAGCGAGTGGTGAGCGAGGGCACTGTGCGCAGTGTGCAGGCCGGAGGTCCCTGGGCCACAGGTGCCCTCTCCCGGTCCAGCCTCCTGCCCCAACTTAGCAATTGTGCCCTGTGCATCCAGGGGAATGTCAAACTGCCTGCAGACTCTGCCCTATGAGGGGATCCAGTATGTCCTCTGGCTGGAGCCCTGCTCAGTGGGACAAACCTGCGGGGCCCCTGGAACAGGGTACAATCAAACTGTTTAAAATAACAAACTGGGTTCTCCTTCTGGCTCTTCCACTAAGTATGATTATTTTAGAGACAAACTACTTAATTCATTATGACAACTGACATTTATTTAGTCTTTGCAACATGATAAGAATTTTATCAAGTATTGAAAGTAGGTTTCTTATTGAACCAACATATCATCCCTATTAAGGAGCTAATATTATTGGCTTCATTCTCACATCAGAATCTGAAGCTCAGGATTTATATCTAAGTGCACATGGGTAGGAAGTGGCAGCGTCAGAATTTGAACCCAGACAGTCTGATTCCAGAAACCTCTTAGATATAATTACATGAAAAATATATTAATAAGATAATTTCTAAGGGACTTTTATGCTTTAACATCTTTTTAACATCTATATTTCCAGATACCTTGTCCTTCAACAAAATATAATTCAGCAAGAAGGGTCTTCAATGCAAATATATGTACTACAGGGCTATATGTACTACACATGGCCGAGTTCAATTTATAAATATTAATTGAGTACTGCAGATATGCCATGAGTAGTTTAGATATATAATCGATAATACTCTGTGCAGTTACACATGTATGAATAAGATATTCAAGATGGGAAAGCTTCCAGTTTAGGGAGGAAATGGCAAGTGCAAACTGATCATTTTAATAATATGAGGCACATACTACGATGGAGATATTCTTAGGATGCTTTTATGGGGAAGCACAAGACAATTAATCCATTCTGAAATGAAAGAAGAGGTCAGAAAAATCCTCCCCTGGAAGGTAGATGTCCAAGCTGAGCCCTAAACAAGGAATAGGAGTCATCCAGAAAGGGAAGGGTGGGCAAAGGAATCCATGGAAGCAAAGCCACAGGGCAGTGGAAGCATGTTGCTGAAACAACACGTAGGAGAGAAGATATAGTGGATGATGAGACTAGAGAACAAGGTGGGGTCACATCATGGAGGAATTTAAATATTATTTTAGAAACTACAGCTCCTGCTACATGGGTCATGGTCAGCAAAGAAATTGCACACTTTCTCTATTTCCCTCCACCTATGCCCAAAGCAGACATCACTAAAAGATCACTAATCCTTCCCCACTGCACCTGGTCACAATGTGGCAGTCTTCCTCCAATCCCTGCTCTAAGCCATCCACCATTAAGGGATTGGACTTGCATCCAGTATGGATCCCATCTTCCATTCCAGTTACGGCTGATGAGCAGCTAGTCAGAAGCTCTTACTGGGTTAGCTGTCTACAGTAGATAGGGGAGCTTGTTAAAAACATAGTTTCAAATCTAGTACACTGAGTGAGGGCTACTGGTCTGTATTTTTTATAACTTCCACAGGTAGTCCTTATGCACTGCCTTGTTTGGAAATCTACGATGATGCAGTGCATTCAAGACACAGAATAACATATATCCAAAATCGCAGGGCAGCAGCCCATAAGCTAAATTTGGCTTTCATATGTCTTATGGCTAAATGATTTTTATATGTTATGTTTTCTATTTCTATTTCTTACTTCTCAATATTTAAAAATTGGTAAAAATCGTGTATCATCGGTATTTTTTGCTTCTCTTTGACACTTAGAAAATCTGCAGCTCTGGACTTCTATTCCAACATGGTAACTACCAGTGGGAGCCTCCCTGGGACTTACTATCCCATCACAGTCCTCTTGCCTTGACGCTTCCTGCTGCCGCTGAGAAACACCGCTGTTCACAGCTGTGTTTGCACTTGTATTTTGCTTTTACGGCTAGTGTGTAAAGAGAAGAGGAAGTGGAATATTTTTTGGACTCCCGTCTTAGTCAAAAGCAGGAAAACAAATGACAGACCAAAGAGGTCAGTCTTAGAGGCAGAACACGGAGAGATATTACGGCATCAATCTCTTTCTCATGAAATTTCAAGAAAGATTAACAACGTCCTTGCGCAACGGCTTTGCCAAACAATTTTAACAATACCGGGGAAGTTTCGTCCTGCCACTGTTTTTCTCATATGTTACAGAACAAAAGTTCAGTAGAGCGCAGCAGAGAAGGGAGGTCCATCTCAGAGCGGCACACTCCTTGCTGTAGTGTGACATTCAGTGTGATGGGGCTGGACGCGGTTTGTCAGCAAAACCACCTCGTTACAAGAGGCTCCTGCTCTAACGAGGACCTCAGCATTAGCTTAAAATACGTGCTGTGGCGAAGCCAGTCCTGAATTTAGTGGTTTACGAGCCACCCTGCTACACGTCCTGATTATCTGTGAGCTCGTATTTGAATTTCCAATTGTATTCTGAAAATATAAATTATCTTGGGTGAAATTTTAGAAGTACTCATTCCAGTAAACTTCACAGCAAGCAGGACCGTCTAAGGATAACATTGATGTGGGTTTGTTTTTTTTTTTAATTTTAGTTACATAAGTACAAGTGAATATATTCTAGTCATAACCCGTTTAAACAATAGAGAAGGGGGCGCCTGGGTAGCTCAATCCGCTGAGCGCTGAGCGCCTGATTCTTGGCTTCCTCTGGGGTCTTGATCTCAGGGGGTGGTAGAATCTAGCCCAGCTTGTGGGGCTCGGTGCTCCGCAGGGAGTCTGCTGGAGGATTCTTTCCCTATGCCCCTCCACCAACTTGTGCAGCTCTCTCTCTCTCTCTTTCAAATAAATAAATCTTTTTTAAAAAAATAAATAAACAACAGAGAGGTATAGAGAATAAAAATCTAACTCTCTCTTACTTTCTTACCTCTCCACTGCTCCCCCCACCATGGACCCCACTCTGATTATCAGAAGCACCCCATCACCGTTTAGGTGTGCTTTTTTTCCAAACGTTTTTCTGTATAGTTAGATATATAATATATACTTTTGTCTGTAGGATTTATTATCATTTATGGAATCACACTATGCATTTTATTCTGCAACTTGTATTTATGCAATAACATGTTTGAGAAATCTTTCCTCATTGGTACTTAACCACATGATGTTTAAGCATTCTATAATGCTCCATATCAACCATTCTTCTATCAATAGATATTTAGATTATTTCCACTTTTTCTTTCTGATGTGGCAATTAATTCCCTTAATCATAGGTCTTAATGTACTTATATATGTAAAAAAGATATCCAGAAGTGGCATTTGTCAGTTCAAAGTGTATGTATAGTATAATTTTTTCGGTATCCCCAAATTACATTTCTACCTGGAATGTACCCATGCTCTTGACTTATAAATATTCTAAGGGTTTGTCTATCGGAAAGGCAAAAATATGTCTTGTTTGAATTTGCATTTGCACATTTTTAACATGTTTATTAACCATTTATAATTTATAAGATTTATATTAGGTTTTTTTTTCCTTCTTAATTTGTGTGAAACCTTAGATATTAAGGTTGATATCTTTTTATGTATGCATGTAGCAAAATTTTTTTGTCAGGTTGACAATTGTTTTTAAACTCTGCTTTTGATGTCTATTGAACAGAAATTCTCCACTTTTAAATATGAAAATTACTTGAGCATTCTTTCCTATCCTAATTAGTGAATTTTGTGAATCCCAAGGAAGGTTTTACCCAGTTGAGGGTTATAAATATACTCTCCTTTATTTTCCTATATGTGTTACTCACCAGACCTATTGATCTGGGTTTGAATCTCATAATTAGCGAAATGTGGCGGACACTGAGCATAAGCAAGGCTCTTCAGGGCCCAGGTGGCAATGCACAATTAGAAACAAGCCCTTTCCCTCCCTTTTAACATAATCCAGCTCTAAAATCTTGTGACTTTGGGAGTATGGCATGTCCAGAGACAGCATCTGAGACAATGCCATGCCCACTCTCTGTACCTTTGTCATCACTCAGGCTCCTTTCCAGACCAGCAAAGGAAACTATCTCCGTGAGACTGTACATAACAAACTGATTTTAATGGTCATAATAATAATAACAATATCATTAATTATTAATAACTACATTAATAGTGATAATGATGATTCTCATGCTTAACATTGCCAAGCACTTATGGTGTACTGAGTCATTTAATACTCTCAGAGACCTTATGATGTAGGCATTACTGCTACTATGACCATTAGCATCTACTCATGTTTTCTTTTTTTGTTTTTTTTAAAGATTTTATTTATTTATTTGACACACAGAGAGAGATTACAAGTAGGCAGAGAGGCAGGCAGAGAGACAGGGAGAGGAGGAAGCAGGCTCCCCGCTGAGCAGAGAGCCCGATGCGGGCCTCGATCCCAGGACGCTGAGATCATGACCTGGGCCGAAGGCAGAGGCTTTAACCCACTGAGCCACCCAGGCGCCCTACTCATGTTTTCTGAAAGTGCCACAGCTAGTAACTAGCAGAGCCAGAATTTAAATGAATCTGTCTGACTTCAGAAGCTCTGATTATAGCCAAGGAATTATCCTGCCTCATACTTAGATGATTCATGAAATGAGCCCTTAAGAATACCCCAAAAATAATTGAAGGAGACTAATGAAGTGGCTGAGGTCCTCAAATCTAGTAAGTGGGGTTTGTGTCATCTAAGTTGAGTGTTCAATATATGGAAGTGGAATAAATAGTTGATAGAGAAAAAGAAAGAAAATAATTTCCAGATGTATATAAGATCTAAATGTGATAAAAAAAATTAATTCATAGAACTACTAAAAAAGATCAGGTGATTTTTCAAATAACTTGGAAGAGGAAATAAACTTCCTAAATATCAAACAAAACTCAGAAACCACTAAAAATAGACAGTAGATTCTCTTATGTAAAAATAAGAACTTGGGAAATTATGTTCAACAGAGTTGAAGGGAAAATACATTATGTAAAATGAATTACGAAAATGTGTATTTCTTACACATTGTTTGTTGAAAGCTATATTAGCATAGCCACTCTAGAGAGGAGGCTTAAAACTTAATTTTTCAAAATAAAATTGCACATACTCTTTGATCCAATAATTCCACACTTAAGTATGGTGCTACAGATACATGATCACCTGTGAAAATGGTATGCATATAAAGATATTCAACGCACTGCAATAGCAAAGATGGAAAACAACTTAATAACAGACTATTTAATATTTAATAGGATGAATAAATTGTACTATATCCATATAAGGAAATACTTCAAAATCAATAAAAAGAAATAAGCCGCTTTAACAGACAACTCTATTATTAAATTAAAAAGCAAAACACAGAGGAGTATATAATTACGGTAATATTTGTAGGGGGAAATTTTGTATACATTCCCCCCTTCTCTGACACACACACACACATAAACACACAGAGAGAAAAATCTCTGAAGGATTCACAGAATAGGAAGGAAACTGAATGGTTGGGAAATGGAGGAGCTGGAGTGAGATTTATTTTTCACCATATACTCATGTGCATCTTTTGAATTTTGAATCAAGTATAAACGATACCTATTAAGATTGAAATGATGGATGTTATTGGGAAATTCACAAGGAGCTCTTCAGCAGGAAGCATTTTTTATAGAAAAAGATATTGAAGATGACCTTGATATCTATCAACAAGGAAATGATTTTGTAAGTGGTACATGGAATAGTGTGCAGCTGTGAAAACATTAATTTAGTCTTTATAAATGTTCATTTTTAATATTAAAAAGCATACACAATCAGTGTGATCTGATCCCAATGTTTATAAAACAAAAACCGGGTATATGTATGTGTATGCACACATCTAGGTGTGTTTGCGAAAGAGGGTCTAGGCTTTTACACTTTATAAATACCTGTAAATAAGGAGTGCCATTGGGTAATCACTCTAATTTTTTATTCTCTTCTGTGTTGTTTGAATTGTACAAACCATGTGTTCCATTTATTGTTAAATATATAGAGTCTTACAAATCAAGTCATTGAGACCTTTTTTTGTAAAAGAATAGAGAAGTCAAGGACCTGGTAGTTATATGATACTAAGTTATTTTATTATATTTCTCTGAGTTTCACAGACACGCATAGTTTTTCTACTTCACCTACTCAATATACTCAAACATTAAGAAATATGTATAAATGAGAAATATGTACTTGTTTACAATATGCTAATGTTTATATGCTGAAATTAACCTACAATCAACACCTGAGACCTCAATAAAAAGAAGTGTTTGGTATTGTGTAAGACTGATGAATCACAGGCCTGTACCCCTGAAACAAGTAATACATTATATGTTAATTTTTAAAAAAAATACTTGATAAAAAGCTATAAAGGGACTTGATTGGGTTAAAAAAAAAACCATGAACTGGGGGTTCAAATTAAGTTAAGAAAACAGCCTCAATTTTAACTCTGAATTTCTTATTATGTATTTATTCTTTTGAAGCCCTGTGTCAGGCCAATTTACAGATGGTCTGGTAAGCCACAGGAAAAGAACCTCACTCAGCTCATGAATCATAAGCAGTTACTCTAAATAGTTATTAATGCAACTTCTCAAGGCATCTGCCTTACCTCAAGGGAACATTTTACCCATAAGTTTGAATCTTGCTCAAAAGTAAAATGGGTAGATTGATGCCCTGCTTATAAGTGAAGCTACCTCCTAATGAAGTCCTTTGGGTACTTTATAATCTAAATTCCCCACCACAAAGAAGGATTAAAATTAATTCAATTTCATACAGAAGTTCTGTTCTGTAATTAACAAAGTTTATAAGAAGACCCATGTTCAACAGATTTCACAATTAAAACCACTGGCACTCTAAGATGCTAGACCTTCGCTTTCAGATTTTTTTTAGAATGCCAGCCATTAATGCACAGAAAGCATGTTTTCTACATGTTCTTTAGTGTACTTGAATCTTTTGTTGTATTTAGCAGATATTAACCAACAGTGAGTTTTCCATTTTCAAAAAAAGTCACTTATCTTCCAAATGCCTAAAGAACTAGTCCTGGATGGGAATGAAACCCTCCAAGGACTCAACAAGGCAATTCAATTCTGTCCAGAGTTACTCAAGTACTGTTCCACTTTGTTCCGGGGATGTGGATACTTAACTTTATTGTTTTAGATAGGGAGAATGCATACTATATATGTTTTTGCAGCATATCTCAACATGACTCATTTACAAATGACATTAAAGAAAATGGGTGTGGGGGGTGCCTTAGTGGTTCAGTCAGTTAAATGAGCAACTTTTGGTTTGAGCTTAGGTCATGATCTCAGGGTTGTGAGATTGAGCCCCATGTCAGTCTCCATTCTCAGCATGGAGTCTGCTTGAGGTTTTCTCTTTCCCTCTCCCTCTCCTCCTCCTCCCTTCATTCTCTCTCTGTCTCTCTGAAATAAACAAATAAATCTTTAAGAGAGAGAGAGAGAATGGGTTTAAGAATACTGGACTACAACCCTGCATGATTAAGTACATTGGCGATAAAAAGTCTTTCCTAAAAGACAAAAGATCAATGATATTCTATGCCATACATGAAATATCCAGGTCTTCATTGTAAGCAATGAATATAAAATATCCCCAGAACTCTGTTTTGATCAACAGGCTAAGTCTCCACCCCTACCAAATATTTTGTTTATAGAAGAATGCAGAGTTTTTGTTTCTTTCTTTTTATCATATGAAATGGACATTCTGGTGAAGATTATACTACCTAGAAAATAGGAGTGAATTATAATATTAGAAAGAGCATAGTACTAGAAATCAGGGAATGTGAGTTCTAGTCAAAACTCTGTCAAAGATGTTGGCGAGGATGTGGAGAAAGGGGAAACCTCCTACACTGTTGGTGGGAATGCAAGCTGGTGCAGCCACTCTGGAAAACAGTATGAAAGTTCATCAAAAAGTTGAAAATAGAGCTACCCTATGACCCAACAATTGCACTACTGGGTATTTACCCTAAAGATACAAATGCAGTGGTCCGAAGGAGCACATGCACCTGAATGTTTATAGCAGCAATGTCCACAAGAGCCAAACTATGGAAAGAACCTAGATGTCCATCAACAGATGAATGGATAAAGAAGATGTAGTGTATATATACAATGAATACTATGCAGCCATCAAAAGAAATGAAATTTTGCCATTTGCAATCATGTGGATGGAACTAGAGGGTATTATACTAAGTGAAATAAGTCAATCAGAGAAAGACAATTATCATATGATCTCTCTGATATGAGGAATTTGAGGGTCATGGCGGGGGGTTGTAGGGGGTAAGGAGGGAAAAAATGAAACAAGATGGGATAGGGGAGGGAGACAAACCATAAGAGACTCTTAATCTCAGGAAACAAACTGAGGGTTACTGGGGGGTGGAAGGGTAGGGATAGGGTGGCTGCATCATGGACATTGGGGAGGGTTTGTGCTATGGTGAGTGCTGTGAAAGGTGTAAGCATGATGATTCACAGACCTGTACCCCTGGGGCAAATAATAATAAAATAAATAAATAAATAAATAAAACAACTCTGTCAAGAATAGGCTAAGCACCAAAGGAAAGTCAGTTCTTCTCTATGGTCCTTAGTTTTCTCATTTTGCAAAATAAAGGGCTAACATTAAAACTTCCCTAAGTTCTCACCAGGTCTAAGGCAATATAGGAATGATGTTTAAGAGACTGTCATTAGTGATATGTACTGGTTGTGTAAGTTTGAGCAAATTATTAACTTTTTGTGCTTCAGTTCTTTATTGGGAAAACCAGCATAATAATAATGTATACTGCATTGGATTATTGGTAGTTATCCATGAGTTAATATGTGCCAAGAACCAAACCCACTCCCAATAATCATGATGGCAATGATGAAGATGAGAATGGTGGTGTTGCTGTTAGTGATGATGATGATTTTATGGACTGAGTATTAAGAGAGAAGGTAAGGTACAAATATTTGGATGAGCTACAAGTTTTATAAAATCCTAGAAAATAAAATGTGATGATATATATTAGTCAAATGAGAAATTCAGTCGAAAAACTTTGTAATATAAGTATCATATATATTAATCATTTTTTAGGAAACTAATTTATTTTACTTCTTTTTTTTTTTTGCCCCAGGGGTACAGGTCTGTGAATCATCAGGCTTACACCTTTCACAGCACTCACCATAGCACAAATCCTCCCCAATGTCCATAACCCATCCACCCTATCCCTACCCCACACTCCCCAATACCCCTAATAAACCTCAGTTTGTTTCATGAGATTAAGAGTCTCTTATGGTTTGTCTCCTATATTAATCATTTTTAAGGCAACTTGTGCCTTAGATACTTAATCATTGGGTAGATAAATGCCCAATTCTACTAATTGCTTCAAATACCAAATTACATTAAACCTAAATATTTGATTTCAAGTATAGGTATTCAAAAACAGTCAAATGTAAGTTTCCTATCAGACATAGGGACTTACTGAGAGTGATCCCAAGTCTATGATTCCTTGTCTTGTTCTTATCCAGTGGTATCCATCATACAATTCTTCTCTCCCCATCCCCACCCAGAAATGTTTGTTTCTCAGTCATTTGGTCATAAGATGTCAATCCATGCAGAATGGCCAACTCATCCAAATGAGTTATAAAAACATGAGATCAGCATACAAAACATGTGAATGCAAATCAAGAGATCAACATTGTCTTTCTTGTTCTTTCCATTTGTCTTGCTCTGTCAAGATTCTGAATTGCTCAATGTCCACAGAGGACATTCTTAAAAGTTATAACACAATACATCCCTTTTCTACATCATTCAAAGAAAAACAAGAATTTATACCTGATATTTCATCTTAAGATTCTAAGATCCACTTTTTCTTAGGTAACTAACATATTACAGTTCTTTGAAATGTGAAAATGAAGTGTTCCTGGTACACTTTTTCACTTCCTTTTTTTCTCTCTCTCTCAAGAACAGAGCCACCATTCCAAGCCACCAGCCTTTTATAAAGCCACTCTCAGAAACATTTAGTCCCATACTCCTACACAAAAAGACTCTTCACAAGTGAATAAATTAATCCATGTACCACCTGGAAATGGAAATTCTTAATATCTAGATCCATAATCCTTCTGCCCAGATGGCTAGCAGTTTCACTCCTGAATTTAGCTGGTCCTTTGTTCTCTTCTGATTCATGGGAGTTCATTTCTCACTAGTGCAGCCATTCCCTGGAGAAACCTAGTCCAGTGACTGACAACATGCTGCAACTTAGGCAGGCCTCCAGGAAGTACTGCTTTGCCAAAAGATGGTGAAACTCAAGCTTGATGTTTTCCACCTCAAGTCCATGTCCCTGTGAAACTGGGGGTGGGGTAGGGGGTGTAAGATTGAAAACCACTCTCCTTTGGTTTACAGAAACATTGCAGTTAGCAATTGCCTGGAGCTATTAGCAATGTACTAGAGCCATGTCAGTGCCCCCCAACTAGTGAGAGATGATAGATAGAACAACATGGTGAAGGACGCAGTTATTTTCAAGAAAAAGTATGGTGGTTTTGAAAACAAACTTTTGGGGGCACCTAGGTGGCTCACTGGGTTAAGGCCTCTGCCTTCAGCTCAGGTCATGATCCCAGGGTCCTGGGATCGAGGCCCACATCAGGCTCTCTGCTCAGCAGGGAGTCTGCTTCTTCCTCTCTCTCTGCCTGCCTCTCTACCTACTTGTAATCTCTCTTTCTCTGTCAAATAAATACAATCTTTAAAAAAATAAAAACAAACTGTTAAGGTCAAACACACTCTTTGTGGGAAAGTTCAATCAAGTATGTTTGTGTTGTTAAACACATTTTCTATACTCTCTCCCAGTTCAGGGGGACAAAATCAGCCCTCAGCAGAATTATAATACATTTTTGGGGGGTAATCTAATCTCTTCTTTTGTCCATCCAATGCCCAAGGATGCACAAGTTCCTTTTTAAATTTACTGTAAACTGCAAACAGATACCCAATCATGTTAAAATTTTGTGTAAGATTAGAGGAAATTGGCTCGAGTGAGGGCCTGAATTGTTTTCCCTCAAATAAAGTGTATGAGCTTAGTAAATAGATTCAGTGACTTCTATTTTGGGTACTTAGAGGTTCATTTTTACTTATTGAATGGATGTTATTTTTCAAAATTTGAGATTCTTAGATTAGTGAGCTAGTGTTGCTAATGAACATATTTATCACTGCCTTAGAGTCGCTTAGTCATCTCCGTGTCAATTATTTCTGTCACGAAATAGAAACATTGAAAGAGCAAAGGCTCTGCCGAAGCCACGCCACACAGGTCTTACTAGGCATGGGCCATATAGCAAGCACAGTCCTAATGCCAAGTAAAAGCAGTAAAAAGAGATTTTAAAAACAATAGCAAATCAAACTGGTAATGAAAAATAAAATCCTTATCTTCCAGCTTGGCATAGAGCCTCATGAGGGCAATAGTAGTGACTCATTTACCTTTTTATCCCTGACACTGAATACAGAGTCTGGCATATTACATAGTAGTTGCCTTAATCATTACTTGTTCATAATGAATAGATAAAGGAGGTCTTTTTAACCAACACATAACACAATGCAACATGGCATAATGGTTAGAATATTTACCCATCATGAGTCTCTTTTCTCATCTGTAAGTTGAGTATTATAATATAATACTCAAGAGGGTAATTGTAGGACCTATGCTGACACAGGACCTGGCTTAGCGCAGGTACTATTTGCTAAACTGGAATCTTAGATACTTTAAAATAAGTTAATAGGCAAAGGGAGAGCATGCATTCAGCCCTTCACAGGATTTGTTTAGATCAGAACAGCTTGCTACAAGAAGGAGAGGTGGACTTTCCCTCAATATGGGTAACATTTGTCGGTAGTCTCCATTCCCTATTTGTGGAGACTGTATTTAGTAACAGCAAAGGATTTGGTAAGAACAACTTGCAACAGACCAGAATCTTAAATCTGTATAATTGCTCCCTGAGCTATGGGGCACAGCATCATTCAGAAGTACTAAGGGCGCAATTGAAATTTCAGTCTATAAACCCCCTTGGGACAGCAACCCCAACCTTGCTCAACTAGAAGACTACTTTAATGAATCTATACAACACATTTCATATTTAAGGGCTTAAATATCCATTTTGGAGGATCCAAGTCTCTCTTGCTTCTCTTTTTTCGTATTAGGCACAATTTTGATTTTAACTGACTCATTTGCAACTGCATCAAGAAAATGGTAAAGTTAGATAAAGAAAATTATATTAAAATCCATCACACTTATTATTTAATAGCTATAGTAATGGGTCTAGTGTGGGCAGGAAAAGGTGACATCAAAACAATGGTTTCTAAAACAACCCTGTCCCCTGTTATGGTGGTGAATTGAAAGTGGCTAGGACTAATTTATTCAGGTTTCACAAAATCCAAAGTATGCTTTTATCCAATTAATAAACTAATAAATTTAGAGTGTATAAAGTGTTCCTCCTTTATATAGGACTCAAGCCCAAGGTTAGTGAAATAAACATCTTAGCAAAGCATTAGCAACAAAAACAGAGAAAACAACTTTTTATATGTTCCTCACTCTGACAAAAGGTTACAGTGATAGAGCTGTTGATATTGATTAAATTTCCCAAGATGACACAGTGGAGCCACTCATTTACCACAACAAGAGAGCACTCTGTGTCCTCCAGATTTTATTTCGGATTGTTGGGGAGGGTAAACACCTCTCCTGCCCTGAAGAAGAACACCATGTGCTGTTGGAGACATTCATTTTTTTGCTACCTGAATAATTTACAAAATATTCTACCGGTCTTACTGGTATCCACGAAGCATTGTTTAATGGTAATCAACTTTTTTTGTGTTGGAACAGGCTCTATCATGCTGTCCCACTGTTCAATATGATTCTCGCAAGGTTCCAGGAATTGTGCCCAGTGTGATGTCTCAAGAGCAACAGAAAAATAGCCTTGTTTTGCATGACTCTTTTTTTTTTCCATTTTAGAGCCACTAAAACAAATAACTTTTTTTTTTAATTTACCAAACGTCTCTCCATCAAAGCTATTAGAACCAACTGCAGCTATGGGGGGGAATAAATCAGAAGCAGTGAGGTGGACAAAGAGAGGCTGGGTATTTTTGTCATTGCAACCAATGAAGCACTGAGGCATGTAACAAAACAGTAACTGCTTTTGACCAGAATCACTAATCCCCACCGCCATGCTCAGATTCAAAAACTGTTCAGGGTTGGCCTCCTCCTTGATAGTCAAAGTATGTAGCTGCCTGATGGTATGATTTGAGGAGTACTTGGAGTCTCTCCAACCCCTAAGCATTCACCTTGTTAATTTCTATAGTCCTAAGGTTCCATTGTTAAGGTTTTATTCTTTGGGGTTAAGACCTATGGTTTGTTAGCATAGTAATACTCTTGAAACCCATAAACAGTAGGTCACCAACCAAACTTTCTGTATACTTCAGAGCCAATGCCTTCTCAAAAGTAACTTCTTTTGGGGTTCTCCTCACTCTCCCAAGGCACCTAGATCAGTGCGCTCCAACTTTGATATATACATAAATCATCTTGAGATCTTGTTAGAATACAGTTTCTGATTCTGTAGGTCTAGGGTTGGGCCCAAGATTTTCATTATTTATAATACATTCCTGGACACAGTTACTGCTGACCTGTAGACCATACTTGGAGTAGCACGTTCCTAGACTTTTCCCAAGATCTCCTAGATTGGGACACACGACCAGGGGTCAGCAGTACTTTATTATAAAGGGACAGATAGTAAGTATTTTAGGTTCTGTGGACTATAGGGTCTTTACTGCAACCATTCAACTCGGCCACTATAACGAGAAAGTATCCATAGCCTGTATGTAAGCAAGTAGGCATAGCTATTAATAAAGTATTTGAACAACACTTTATTTACAAAAACAGGCAGCAGAACAGATTTGGCCCACAGGCCATGGTTTGTGGACCCCTGCTCTACCCATGCCTAATCAAGGCAAAGAAAAAAAAAATTCAGAATACAAACAAAAGAGCAACCAGGAAGCAAAACCATGTGTTTTAATATCCTCATAGAAAATTTGGAATTACTTTCAGAAGCCTAGCCTAGTACTCTAAACAGATAAGATATGAGAAATGGAGGTACAAGTGTACCAAATCACTTACCACTTCAGAAGTTAATGTGTAACTTGCTTTGGGCTCATTTTGGGTTTTCCCTAACTGCTAGAATAAGAGACCTAAGAGTAGGAAAGAGACAAGGTAAGCTCATACACCTACCACCAACCTTTTGTTGATACAGGTAAAATCACATTAAAAAAATGTTTTTTGGCAGCCAGGAAGAGAAAAGATATTCCCTATATGCTGTAAGTTCACTGTACAAGCAACACAGATAGCCCTCCCCTTTGTCTTGCTGACTCTTGTACTTACCCACTCCACACCTGAGAGCCTAGACGTGTTGACACTCTACTAAGCACGCTCATATGCCCAAATTCATTCACTCATCAAACATTTACTGAACATCAATTTTGTGACTGGGGTAACAGTAGTCCTGAAGAAAACATGGACAAGGAAGACCTAACCTCTGCCTTCAGTGTTAATGGCTTCAGACAAATATATATTATATATATATATATAATTATACATATATATATATACACACACACACACATATATATGTATGTATATATATATAAAATTATATAGTGGTGGCTTCAGACAAATATATATATAATTAAGCTTCACTGTGATAAGAACTATGAGGGCAGGAATTCTGGTGCTGTGAGCAATAACAGGACAGATATATAGTTAAACTGTGACCTGAAGAATCAGCAGCTGTTAGCAAGAGTTGAAAGAAGATGCAAAGAGGCTCAGGAAGAGAGTAGTGTATGGAAGCAAAAGAAACAATGTATGTCAGAAGAACTGAAAGGCATTTAGTAAGACAGAGTATAAGTAGGAGATAGTGAGAGATAAGATGAAAAACTATGCAAAACCCAAATAATAAAAAGTCTTTTAAGTAGTGTGAACTTATAATCTATCAATCAAAGCAGAACACATGAGTAAAAGAAGGGACTGTTAATTATGCTGAAATAACAAGCATAAACTGAGACTATTCCAGGAAAGTAGATATATGGTCAGCTTAAACCCTATGAAGGAAAAAATAAAATAAAAATAAATAAACCATATGAAGGAGATAGGTTTGTATTCAAATCCAATGGGAAGCTGTTAAATACTTAGGGAAAATGGTGATATGACCATATTGGTGTCTCAAAAGAATTATTCTGGCCACATTATACCAAAATTGGAGGCAGGACGATCATGAGGCAAATACTATAATATCCACGGTGGGGATAATGGTAGCCTCAACTGGAGCCATGACATTAGAAAGAAGTGAATGGAGTCAAGGGCTCCTGGGAACTTAGAACATGCAGGACTCAGAATTGATTAGTTTGGTCACTGGGGGTAGGAAGCAAGAAGAAAGAGGAAAGGGGGAGTCAACAATGAATTCTTGGTCTCCACTCTGCACAATGAATTCATAGTGGTGACGTTCAACATTAGGAAGCATAGAAGTCATTGTAGATCTGGTGGGATAATTATGAATGAAGTTTTTGCATGTACTAAGCTTGAGAGGTTGCGGACTATCCTAATGGAAATGTCCAGTAAGCAATTGGCTACATATTTGGATATAGAACACATGAGAAAAGATCAGGTTGGAGATATGATGGGATGGTCATCACCTTGTAGGTAGTAATTGTAATAACAAGTTGTTCATGTAAAATGTGCAGGATGAGAAAAGAAAGGCCCATGACTGAGCACATACGAATTTTACAGGCCCCAGATTAAGGCATGAAAAAACATTAACTTTCTTTATTTTGGAAAACATTGCATTACGTTGTACTCCCTCTTAGATAAGCAACCTTGGTTGAGTAAATTCCTTTATAAACAGTTAACCATTTATTAAATGCATGTTCTACAAAAGGCACTGGCCTAGCCCGGCACTTAGTAGGCTTCTTATTGTATCTCTGATGTTAACAGACACCAGACCATGTATGATTCTTAGCAATGGACCCAACCATGCTCAATCTAGAACTTCTACTAACAGAGATAGTGATAAAATGGTCATTTTTACAGATGAAACAAAGAGTGTGACCTCTGAGACTGTCAGGACAAAATCAGGAACTTTTCTGCCTCCTAACATTCTGTATTGGAGATCCCCTCTTACGTGTTTCCAGAGCAACACAAATGTTATTCCATACCAACACTTGCCACTCTGTACTGTATCATCTGTTTCCTTGCCATCTTCCCCATGAACTGGAAGTCTTTCATGGCAGGAATTGCATCTTGTTCACAGCTGTGGCCCAAGGCCAAGCATAGTGCCTGTTAGGTAATAAGATTCCTGAAATATTTGTAGAACGAAGAGAATGGGTGAACAGAATGTTTATGCTATCTTCTTCTCTATTGTTCTTCCTGGTATGTTTTTATTAACCTTGTCCTGTTACTTGTAGTAAAGAACAATTTTGCTAAATTAAAGAACCCTTTGGTCTCACAGTGTTGTGCCAATCCCCATATACATATAGGTCATAGCATATGGTATCAGGATGGATACCATACAATTGGATAGAAAAAAATCAACTATGTAGAAGAGAAACCCTGTGGACACTAAATATTAAATGTTACTGAGAAAAAAACACTCAAACAACAAAACTATTTCTGTGGATCTCATAAGCAGGGACTTGCAGGCTCATTTCTAGCTTATGGCCTTGACAAGTTGAATACCATGTCAGTGCTTCCATTTCCTTAATTATAAAATGAAGGATGGGGAAAAAAGAGAGTGAGAGGGAAGCATAACCATAAGACACTCTTAACTATAGAGAACAAACTAAGGATTGATGGAGGAAGGTGGACAGGGGATGGGCTAAATGGGTGATGGGAATTAAGAAGGGCACTTTGTTGTGATGAGCACTGGATATTATATGTAAATGATGAATCAGTAAATTCTACACCTGAAACCAATTCTACCATACATGTTAACTAACAAGAATTTAAGTTAAAAAATTGAAATAAAAAATTAAAAATATCTTCAAGCTGAACATTTAAGAGCTGTGCATTTTGCTATATGTCAATTAGACCTCAAATTTTTTTAGAAAAAGAAGAATTGTTCTTGGTTGTCAGAAAAAGCTTTTGGGGGAGGGGAATGTTTAAACTATATTTTATTGACAAAATAAGCAAATCTCATCACCCATGATGCCCCATGTTCCCCCACCACACACACACATTCATGTCTCACACCTGATTAACCAGAAGCCTAAACTTACAAGAATCTGGAAATTTATCACATCTGATAAAATGGAGTCTGAATAATGATATTAATTTAGTTTAGTTCTTGGTCTTCAAAAAATAATAATGTTAGTTAACATTTACTGAGTGCTTACTATGTGGTGAGGAATATAGGACTTAGCATGCATTAACTCATTTAACATTTACAATAACCCTGGAATATAGGTACTATTATTATTCCATATTAGAGATGGAAAAAATTGAGACACAGTACATTGTCTAAGTTATATTCTATCTAGGTACACTGGCTTGAGCACTGTGCTATTTACCACCTTACTATATAGTCTCTCAACAAAAATGGCCATTTCCATCAAAATCCAAATTTACATAAGAATTATAACATTGTCTTTTTATTGAGAAACAAGGGTTTGCTTCTTCCACACTCAGGTCTTTGTTTGGTCTCCAGATTGTACTTCCTAAATATGCAGTCAGTATTTGCAATTTAACTAAAGCACACACAGGACATGACACCAAAAGCACAAGAAACAAAAGCAAAAATAGACAAGTGAGACTACGTCAAACTACAAAACTTCTGTACAGCAAAGGAAATAGTCATCAGAGTGAAATGCAATCTACAGGATGGGAGAAAATATTTGCAAGTCATATATTGGATAAGGAATTAATATCCAAAATATATAAGGCACTCCTAAAACTCAATAGCAAAAGAACAACAGCAACAAAAACAAAACAAATATCCCATTCAAAAAATGGGCAAAGGACTTGAATAGACATTTCTCCAAAGAAGACATACATATGACTAACAGGAATATGAAAAGATACTCACCATTACTAATCAATGGGGAAATGCAAATAAAAACCACAATAAGATATCACCCCATACTTACTAGGATTGCTATTATTTTATAAAAAAAGTTCTTAAGTATTGGTGATGATGTGGAGAAATTGAAAGCCTTGCATACAATGGTGGGAAAGGAAAATAGCTCAGCCACTATGGAAAACAGTATGAAGTTTTCTCAAGAAGTTAAAAATAGAACTATTATACAATCCAGTGGTTCCATTTCTAGATATATACTTAAAAGATTGAATTCTTCCCTTCCATATTCATTGTACCATTACTCACAATATCCAAGCTATAGAAACAACTTAAATATTTATTAATGAATGAACAGATAAAGAAAATGTGGTATATCCATACAATGGAATATTATCTAGCCTTTGAAAAGAGGGCAATCCTGCCATATGCAACAGTGTGGATGAACCTGGAGGCCATTATGCTAAGTGAAATAAGCCAGTCACCAAAAGACAATTACTACATGATCCCATTTACATGAGGTATCTAAAATAGTTAAACTCATTGAACCAGAGAGTAGAATAGTGGTTGCGGGAATCTGCAGGGAGAGGGAAAAGAAGAGTTGCTGTACAAAGGGATAAAGTTTTCATTATGCAAAATGAGAAAGTTCTAGAGATTTCCTGTACAACTTAATGTTTATAGTTGACAAAGTGTGTCTTATACACTTAAAAATGTGTTAAGAGAATAGATTTCATGTTCAATGTTCTTACCACAATAATAAAGACAAAGAAGCTGTTGTCACACAACATATAATTAGATAATTCCATTTACTCAAAGCTTTATATCTCATCCTTTGATGTTCAATAATCTGCTAAACTACAATAAGTAAGTTCTCTTTTTTATCTCATTCTTCCTTTAACTCATCATACTTTGTCTATAAAAATGCTCAGAATTAAAACAATTATAAAAAAAAATAAAGTTAAAGCCCACAGGTGAATCAGGAAAAATTAGAAACCAACAGCATTTAATCAATCCTTAAAAGCCTGTATCAAATGTCACTTCCTCTGCAAAGTATTTCCTAAATCCCAGAACTGGATGAATCTCTGCTTTCTCTCTGTTCTTATAGCTCTGCAGTTATGAGTTATGTTAGCATTTATTACACTGAAATATTATATTTCTAAGCCTACATAAGGGGAAATGTATCATAACTAGCCTTGTATCCCAGAGCTTAGCATACCTGGCATACAGTAGGTGCTAAATACATATTTGATTGCCGAAGGAATGAAAACACTTTTAGCGGTGCCTGGAAACTTTGTGTCATTTTGTATATAAAGTAGTCTCCTTAAGTTGATTATATAGAAACTGAAATTGACAAGTACATCAAGATTAGGCAATGGTTGGTTGCTAAGTAGCAGTCTGCTGTAATAGCCCCTGCATTTGTCTGGTTACTAAGCACAAATTCTTTTAGAAAAACAAGTGATTTTTGAAGTCTTTGACATAATTTTTTCAGTATAATCCTCCATAGATTCTTGCAAACCCCAGCCCCATCGATAATCTTGAGGAATCTATTAATGTATTTATCATTTTAATTTCTACAGTACTTGACAGATTAAAACATTTTATAATTCTGATTTCCTATTCCATGCAGCAATCCAAATGTTTGTGTTTAGAGCTTTTTAAAAGTTTATTTTTTAAATTCTGACATAATTAACCTACAGTGTCATATTTGTTTCAGGTGTATAATACAGTGATTCAACAATTCTATACATTACTCAGTGCTCATTGTAATAAGTGTACTCTTAATCCCTTCCATCTATTTCACCCATCACTCCACCCATGTCCCCCCCTAGTAATCACCAGTTTGTTCTCCATATTCAAGAGTCTGGTTGTTGTTGTTTGTCTCTGTTTTTCTTTGTCCATTTGTTTTGTTTCTTAAATTTCACACATGAAGGAAATCATATGGTATTTATCTTTCTCTGACTGACTTATTTCACTTAACATTATACCCTGTGGGTCCATCCATGTTGTAGCAAATTGCAAGATCTCATTCTTTTTCTTTTTCTTTTTTTTAAGATTTTATTTATTCATTTGACACAGAGAGAGAGATTACAAGTAGGCAAAGAGGCAGGCAGAGAGAGAGGAGAGAGGAGGAAGCAGGCTCCCTGCGGAGCAGAGAGACCGATGCGGGCCTCGATCCCAGGACCCTGGGATCATGACCTGAGCCGAAGGCAGCGGCTTTAACCCACTGAGCCACCCAGGCGCCCGCAAGATCTCATTCTTTTATGACTAATATTCCATTGTATATATACCACATCTTCTTTATCCATTCATCTATGGATGGACACTTAGGTTGCTTCCATATCTTGTCTATTGTAAATAACTTTGCAATTTGAGTCCTAGATGCTTCTTTAGACCATTCTACCAAATGTCTTTGAGGGAATTATTAGGGCTGTACATCTCCTACCATGCTCAGCCCCTGGAAGATCTTTTGAAATAATTATAGCTCTCTTCCTTGCACCTTCTGAAACTTCAACACATTCTCAAGACAATTAGTATTAAATAACCAGATAAGCCTAAGCAGCATTTCTAATGACCAAGATTTATTTGCCTGTCCAATTGGTCTGCCATCCAAGCTATGTTTTCCCGATCATTGCCCCACTCGCTCTTTCATACAAACCTGAACCTCTGAAAAGCTACAACAGTTGTCAAGGTCTTCCTTGGTCCCAGGTCTTTTAAGTTTCCCCTGCCCTTTGAGTTCTTGTACATCTCAAAGTCTTGGTCTCTAGCCTGAACTCTGAGCCACTTGAATTCCTCTCTTCATGAGTATTTTTTCTTCTCATGACATGGCATTCAGAATATTTAGTTCTTCAGCTCAAGCTACCAAGATCTTACACACTGAAATTCAGTAAGCACAATTACCTGTGTTTCTGGATCTTCAGGCGAAAGAAAGAAAGAAAGAAAGAAAGAAAGAAAGAAAGAAAGAAAGAAAGAGAAAGAGAGAAAGAAAGGAAGGAAGGAAGGAAGGAAGAAAGAAAGAAAGAAAGAAAGAAAGAAAGAAAGAAAGAAAGAAAGAAAGAAAGAAAGAAAGAAAGAAAGAAAGAAAGAGAAAGAGAGAAAGAGAGAAAGGAAGGAAGGAAGGAAGGAAGGAAGAAAGAAAGAAAGAAGAAAAAAGAAAAAAGGAAAGGGGGGGAAGAATGTAAATGCTCATAAGACTCCTGTGAAACATGAACAAAAAAATCCAGGAAAGAATTCTGAGTTCCTACTGAATATAGTGTTCACCATTTTCATTACCATTTTATCCTTACAAGTGCCAAATTTTTAATGGTCACAATAGAGGCTGGGTCCCAAAAGAGTAACATATTCTCAAGAGTGGGTTCTTTGATGATGGCAAATACCTAAAAGATGTGATAATTCATATCTAAGATGTATAATACCCCCAACTGCAACCTCCATTCTTTCACTCATGTCTAGTAGTACAAATCCAACTTATTATATACAACCTGAAATTCAAGAAACAACCACATTTGGTTATTGGCATAAATTAATGTAAAATGAGTCATTTCACGTCTGTAACAACACTTCTTGACTCTTCCTTTCCAGGGCACCTTTTCACTGAAAAACTGTTCTTCCTTTATCCCATGTGATTAAGACCGAGAGTCTCAAAATTGTCAAGTGGTCTAAGGCACCAGACTCAAGCTCTGCTTCGGATGTGATTAAGACTCAGTCAGTCATCCTCTGTTCATCATGCTTGGTCCACAAAGCAAGAATGTGGAGTCCTTCCCAGACACATGCTATGTATAGGTACTAATAATGAAGGTTCTCTAATCTGAAATGGGAAGCTGTACCAGCCACATAAGACCCAAGTTAATGACTATAATTCCCACAGAAAGAGATAAATGCCTGATGACATTATCTGAGCTATCTAAATTCATCCATACCTGATCCATTCTATCCCTGACCTTGTCAGTCACATTGGTCAATAATTTTTTTTTTGCTTAAAGTACTTTCAGATGGATTTTTATGACCAGGAGGAACCTTTTATATACACATATATGTAATATACATTATTTATATGACCTATGATCTCCTTGAAATTTGAGAAGCTCTATACATTAAAATATGTTCATTGGAGCTGCCACTATATTCCAACTTGCTATATCTAAACTATTCACCTGGGTTCCTACCACCTAAGAGCTAAGCATAAGCTAAGAAACAAAAATCAAGAACCATCTTAATTCCTCTTCTGGTCTGGTGTCTCCACCTGCCTCTTGAATGAACTTTTCCTACTCTGTTATATTACTCCTAAAACCACTGACATCCCTACCACTACATGGCATGCAGTCTCCTACTTTATGTTTATATGTAATGTCTTTCTCTTTGATTAAATTGTAAGACTCTTAAGGACAATGACTCTGTTTCACACTGTTTTGAGTCTCCCAAAGAAGCTCAGAGATGAAGGTCTGTCTCAAAACTGTTTACTTGAGATTTTTTAAATTGTCACATAAAGTATTAATTTTCCATAGAAAATTGCTTTAGTTATTTATTGTGATTCTGGAAGTTTCATTAGAGGCAGCAACTGCAAAGTGATTACTAAAACAGAATCTGAGTGAAAAATAGTTTGCTGCTATTGATGTGGGCTCTAGCTTACAATTCTGTAGACTCAGCTTCTTCCAACTAAGCACAGTCCCTAGTTAAATATTCTGGGCAATTGTCCATCTATTTTCTTCTGTGCCATAAAGCTAGAATAACTTTGCAGAATCAAACATTCTGATGAATGACTTACAGTTAACCTGAAATCTCTTCATGCTCCACTCTCATCTTTAAAAGGTTTTCTGAACTGTCTAAAGTTCCACCTTATAAAGGTAGAACATAATTTTTATCTGAAAGAAAATACTATGGTGTCTTAAGGTTATCACTTGGAATATCAATTCTCTTTGTCATTTAGAAATAGAAAGTGTAGACTGTGGGCCCATGTCTCCATCAGAATGTTTATTTTTGTTTTAACTAAATTCCTGATAGGGTTGTTATATTTGAATTTGTTTCTCTCACCTAGAATTTGAGTGTGGAGAAAAACAATCAAATCAATTGAAGGATTGTAGATCTACTATACTTTGGGTGGAGTACAAATTCATGAATGAGGTCTTATTTCATTTACTGTACTAAGTGTACAATCTCTTGTAATGCGTCAGTAAGCCAGAGCTGATACATGAAACACAAATTCTATTATGCTACAAATACATTGTGGAGACATAAATTTTCCAAGACATAAACAGTAGAATTGTCCCTAGAATTAATTTGATCAAAGTTTCTATTTGTTATGGTGGGAGGAAGAATAGACGTTCAGGGGTACATTTACTTTCCATGAGAAAGAGATTTGGAGGGGCGCCTGGGTGGCTCAGTGGATTAAGCCTCTGCCTTCGGCTCAGGTCAAGATCTCAGGGTCCTGGGATCGAGGCCCGCATTGGGCTCTCTGCTCAGCGGGGAGCCTGCTTCCTCCTCTCTCTCTGCCTGCCTCTCTGCCTACTTGTGATCTCTTTCTCTCTCTCTCTCTCTGTCAAATAAATAAATAAAATCTTAAAAAAAAAAAAAGAAAGAAAGAGATTTGGAAACAAATACTACCACAAAAGTATTCTTAGGAGAGGAGAGTCCACCCACAAATTTGTGGAAGCTGGAAAACAGATGGATGACCTAGTGTACCCAAGAAGCTAAGTCTTAAACTGGTGGTGAGGAGAGCAGAGAAGCAACTTGTTTCTCACTGCAGAATCCCCAAAGACTCAGGAACTATGCACAAGTTACCTCTAGAGATGATGTGAAGGTGGGGTTAAAGTCAGGATGGTTGGTTCCAGTTCTGTTTAAGAAACAATTTACTTTCAAGATCCCCTCTCCATCTTAGCAGAAGATAAGAGCTTATTCTGTGGAGAAGGTAAAATCGAAATTCTAGTTAGAGGACTCTGAACACAGTTGAAAATGGGTGTCTTAACCTGAAAAAAAAAACAGATGTATAAAATATTGCATATTAAATGTTGTGACTCTCAGCCTTTTGTCCCATTTGGATTCCTGAGTATTGGCAGCCTGTCATACCCCCTCCAGGTCAAAGATTATAAGAGTTTTCTCTAAGGAATCTGACCAGCCAAAAAGAAAAGTCATCAAGATAATGACATTGGGAGCTCTTTAATTAAATGGTTCACCCCATACATAGAGAGATTTTTATTGGTTTCTCAGAGCTCTACTCTTACATATAATCAGCAAATACCTGGAAAACAACTCTAATATGAATACAGAGGTCAAAACTAACAAGAAAAAATAAAACATAGAGGAAACAAGGAATTCATTTTCATGAAAACAATACATGAACTATAATTAATATCCAGAGAATTCAAAGACAAATGCTGCGACCATTAAATATGAATGGAAACATGTGTGTGTGTGTACACATGTGTGCTATGTGTGTGTGCATATACACATACATACATATATTCAGAAACGATTAAAGTTCTTTGGAAATTTAAATGACAGAAGAAATTAACAAGTTCAAAGAATCAAAAGGTAGAGTTGAGAAATTTTCTCCAAAAGTCAAACAATATGACATAGTATGGAAATAGGGAGAAAACAAGATTTCAGGAAGAAGCCAGATGGTCCAAAATCTGATGAACAGGTGTTCCAGAAAGGGAATACAAAACAAACAAACCATAAAAAATGAGAAGAGATAATTCTGAAAAAATAATTTGAGGAACTTTTCCAAAACTGAGCAACATAATTTTCCAGACTAAATGGGCTCATGAAAAACTCAACATGATGGAAGGAAAAAGACCGACACTCTATCAGACATCTCTTAGGTAATACATTAAATCCTCCTGGTCTCCCTTGTCTCTTGTTTCAGTCACTGTTATAACAACTAGATCTGCCAGGCTTCCATAAGCTTCACATATGTTTCACCTCAAGCCAGCACTGCATGCCTCTTGACTCCTGCCCTGAGGCTTTCCACTGGCACTAAAGAGTGAGATGCCCCAAAACTCTATTTGACATGCACACATGTACTTATTTTGAAGCTCAGAGCAAATCTTTTATCAGTAATAAATGGAGCTAATGGATAAATTTCTTTCCTTTCCCTTACCTGAAATGGATGCATTCAATCCAAGAGGATAGCTCCATGATATTAAACCATTAGTAATTCATCTTCATATGGGCTATATTTCTTTTCTCCTCCACTCCTCTTCTCTCTCACTATGATTTCTAGACTTGCACTACCAGTAAAATAACTGCAAATAAGCATTTACCTCAAATTCACTTTCTGGGAAACCAATACAAAACATACTAAGATATATAATCATGAAATTTTAGAACTCTAGAAATAAAAAAGTCCTAAAGGCTTCTGGAAAGAAAAAAAAATAGGTCATATGCAGAGAATCAAATACAAAAACAACAACAGAAGAAAGGTAGAAGAGAGTGAGGCAAAGCTTTGCAAGTTCTGAGAAAACAATTTTCCAATATTTACATCTATAAACAAAGGAAAAAAGGTATTTGATAAAATTCAACATCCATTTATGAAAAAAAACTGAGCAAACAAGGAAAAGAAGAAATATTATTAACCAAATAAAAATATTTATAAAAATAGGGGCATTTGGGTGGCTCAGACAATTAAGTGTCTGCCTTCAGCTTAGGTCATGATCACAGGGTCCTGGAATCCAGCCCTACATTCTGTCTTTCTCTGCCCCTGCTTGTGGTCTCTCTCTCTCTCATTCACTCACTCTCAAATAAGATATAATATATTTATAAAATATATTTATATATTTAAAAATATATAAATATATTTGTAAAATATACTTATATTAAATATATATTTATAAATATATTTATAAAATATATAAGAATATATTTATATTTTTAAATATATATTTATATTTTAAAAATATATTTTAAATTTTATTTATAAAATATATATTTTAAATATATATAAAAATATATTTAAAAAATATATTTAAATATAAAAATATATTTATAAAATATAATATAATTATAAATATATATTTTAAAATGTATTTATAAAATATAATATAACTATATAAATATATAATATAAAATACAATTTGCAAAACTATCAAAGACAAACAACTTTACAAAAAGTAAATAAATAAAACAAAACAAGAATACCTCTCATGTATCCTTTCTTGGGTAATTATCAGAGGATTTGTTCCACCAAAAAATGAAGTGGTAAACTAAGAAGAAAGAAAACATGGGATACAGGAAATAGGGAACCTTATCTAAGAGACAGGTAAAAGTAACCCTAAGATGATGATTTAAGAGATGTCAGGAAGAAGGTTGTGCATAGAGCTCAGATGATAACAAAACAAGATTAGATCCTGTAGGCTCTAGAAACTTCTTCAATAATATGGTAGAGATAGAATACCTGAAGTGTTCAAACATAATAAAAAGAGAAATGCTTAACTAGAGCATATTTTGGAGATAAAAAAAATGCAAGGTAGTTGTGAACTCCAGGAAAACTAAAAAATGTATGCAATAAATAATAATAGCCTATTATATGGTCCAGCTAAAAATAGTCACATTCTATAATATTATTGAATATTTACCCAATCAAAATTATGGTATGATGATATTGGAAAGATGGAATATGGGAAAGTTTCATGTATGGAGTAAGGGTGGAGAATAAATAAAAAGTCAAATTTCTGTACTCTCTCATGCAAAGTCAATGTTTAAAATATAAAGACTCAGGAAATGGCAACATAAGCAAAATGGAAGTGAACATGAACAATCAACAGCAAGATTGAAAGTAATTTCCTTTGGAAGTGAGCAGTTGGGTCAAGAACAGGGAACTGCCATTGCTTTGTTTTGTTTTGTAAAAACATTGGAAAACTTTTGGCTCTTTAAACTGTGCATGTAAAACTGTGGGTAAAAATTAAAATTTGGACTTCTTCTTCCATACATAAAGAAGAAACAAAGTTTAGACTTTCTGTCAGGTCATAGTCAACTAGAAAACTGTGAAAAATATATAAAACAACAATTCTCAGATATTGAACAACAGGTAGCACAGGACTGTGATGGCTGAGAGATAGGGAACTAATAAGGTGAATCCTGTGAGTGCCTAGGATTTATTTCCTGGAGGTAATTTCCAAAACTCAGTGCAAAAGAAAGAACCCATCAGTCTCATTGGGTAGAGGAAACAGAGTTCAGAGTTGAGGAGGCTGAGGGAGTTAGCTTGTGCAGGGGAGAGTAATGAAGAGAAAGAAAGAGCATCATAAATATTCAGAGGATCCCCTTTAGAGTTTTGCTAAATATCAATCTGCACAAGCATAGGGTGAAATTCTACAAGTCTGTACAAAGAACCACTTCTAAGAGGAGAACAATCGCCAGAGCTGCAAAGAAATCCAGAGTTTACACATGACTGGGAATATTTTGAGTTCACAATAGAAACTGAAAAGAAAAAGATAGTGGACTTAAAGACAATGCAATATGATTTGCCACAATGAAGTATAAAGAGGATGAAAATTAAAGAAGGAGTAGGAGGAAGATCCTCAGTGATATATGGAACAACATCAAAGAATCTAACATGACATACATGTGACTGGAATTTCAGGAAGATAAAAGAAACAAAAGAGGGGGAGGGGAGACTCATGAAAATATAATGGCCAACAATTTTTGCAGAATTAAAAAGACTATAAACCAGAAACCTGGGTGGCTCAGTCAGTTAAGTGTCTGACCCTTGATTTTGGTTCAGGTCATGATCTCAGTGTCATGAGATTGAGCCCCATGTCATCAGACTCTGCACTGGGTGTGGAGCCTGCTTAAGATTCTCTCTGTCTCCCTATCCCTCTGCCCATCCCACTTTCCACTCACTTTATTTCTCTATCTATAAACCAAGACTCAAGAAGCTAAATAATCCTCAAGCAGGACAAGCATAAGAAAAACCACAATAGGGTACCTGGGTGGCTCAGTGGGTTAAAGCCTCTGCTTTCGGCTCAGGTCATGATCTCAGGGTCCTGGGATCGAGGCCCGCATTGGGCTCTCTGCACAGCAGGGAGTCTGCTTCCTCCTCTCTCTCTGCCTGCCTCTCTGCCTCCTTGTGATCTCTCTCCCTCTGTGAAATAAATAAAATCTTTAAAAAAAAAAAAGAAAGAAAGAAAGACCACAATACATCATAATCAAAGTGTTAAAAAAATAGTGATAAAGGTGAAAATATTACAGGCAGCCAGAGGAAAAGGAAAGGCACTTATAAAAAGCAGAACAAAGAAAAATTACAAAAAGTTTCTCATCAAAAACTATGAAATCCAGAAATTAATATAATAATATATTTAAGTTCTGGGGGAAAATTTCAATCTAAACTTCTACACCCAGAAAAATTTATCTTTCAAAAATGAAAGCACTTACATATGAGTAAAAACTGTGTGAATGCATAGCCAACAGAAAAAATAAATTACACCAAATGTCAACTTAAATAAATAGGACCAGAAATGGTAAATGAATAGATAAATAGAAAAGATATTGTTTTCTCATTAAAATTTTTTAAATAGCTATTTAGAATAATAATGAAAACAATGCATTTGGAGTCTTATGATATATGTAGAAGTAAAAATGTATGACGATGATGTCACAAACAAGAGAAGAGAGGAAATAAGTTATACCATTGTGAAGTCATTAATTATATGTGAAGGCTTTTTTTTTAAGATTTACTTATTTATTTTAGAGAGAAAGAAAGATAAAGCATGCACACGTGAGCAGGGGAAGGGGCAGAGGGAAAGGGAGAGAAAGAGAATCCTCAAGCAGACTCCCTACTGAGCACAGAGCCCAACTCAGGGCTTGATCTCAGGACTCTGAGATCATGATCTGAGCCAGCCACTCAACTGACTGAGCCACCCAGGCACTCCACATTATCTGTGAAGTTTTATTGTGTAATTTGAAGATAGACTGTGTTAAGTTTAAAATGTATACTGTAAAGCTTATGAAACACTTTAAAAGATGAAACAGAAATATAGCTAATAAGTCACTAGTGAAAATAAAATGGAAGAAGAGGAATAATGAATTCTAAAAGAAGACAGGAAAAGAAATAATTAACAGGACAGATAAAAAACAAGTTGCAAACTGTTAGATTTAACTTCAAATGTATCACTAAATACACTAAGTATAAATATTTTAAACTCTACAATTAAAAGTCAGAGATTGTTGGACTGGATAAAAAGGCAAGATTCAACAATAAGCTATCTTCAACAAATTTCCCCTAAATATAAAGACACCACCAGGTTAAATGCTATTAAATTAGAAATCGATAATAAAAATTCCCAAATATTGGGAAATTACACAATACATTTACAAATAACCTATGAATTTAAGAAGAAATCACAGAGAAATTAGAAAATATTTTGAATTAAATGAGAAGGAAAATATATACCAACATCTGTGAGATATGGTGATATATAAAGATGTATTGTTCAATACAGTGATCACCAGCCACATGTAACTATTTACATTTTAATTTTAATTGCTTAGAATTAATAAAAAATTCATTTCCTCAGTTACAGTAGCCATATTTTAAACACTCAATAACTTTTGAGGCTAATAAACACCTTATTGAAAAGATCTAGAACATTTCTGCTATCACAGAAAGATCTATTGGCCAACACTGTCTTAAAGGAAATGATCAATCATTAAATAATTATTTTGGAGAACAAAATCTCCAAAATCAAGTATCTAAAAGTATTCTTTAAGAAACTGGGAAATACTCCAGCAAATTAAACCCAAAGTAAGTAGAAGGAAGGAAATAATAAAGATTAAGAGCAGAACTCAATGAACTAGGAAACAAAAGCCAATGAAATAAAAAGCTGGTAATTTAAAATGATTGAGTAAATTGATAAACCCCTAGATAAATCAAACAAGTAAAAAGAGAGCAGACCAACATCAGAAATGAAAGGGGACTTTATTATAGATCATGCAGACATTAAAAGAATAATAAGGCAATATTATGGAAATTTTATGCCGATAGATTTGATAAACGGGTGGAAATAAAAAAAATTCATTGAGGGGAACCTGGGTGGTTCAGTCAGTTAAGCATCTATCTCTTGACATTGGCTCAGGTCATGATCTCAGGGTCCTGAGAATGAGCTTGTGTGTGGCTCTGTGCTGGGCATGTAAGCTGCTTAAGATTCTCTTTCCTGGGCGCCTGGGTGGCTCAGTGAGTTAAAGCCACTGCCTTCGGCTCAGGTCATGATCCCAGGGTCCTGGGATCAAGGCCCACATCGGGCTGTCTGCTCAGCAGGGAGCCTGCTTCCTCCTCTCTCCTCTCTCTCTGCCTACCTCTCTGCCTACTTGTAATCTCTCTCTCTGTGTCAAATGAATAAATAAAATCTTTAAAATAAAAAAAAAAGATTCTCTTTCCTTCTCCCTTTTTCCCTCCCCTCTCCCTTTCTAATAAATAAATAAATAAGAAAATGTTTGAAAAAATTTTAAAAGCTTCATTGAAAGGCACAAATTACCAAAACCAACTCAAGAAAAAATTTTTAAAAATTAGCCTTATAACAGTTAAAAAATTGAATTCCAGTTTAAAACCTCTCCAAACAGAAAATATTCTTAAATTGAATCAAGCAATACATAAATAGGACAATGCACCATGACTAAGTGGTATTATTACACAAATTCATTTCAGAAATGTGAACATTTCTGAAATAACTGCATTATAGAATAAAGGAAACAAACATACAGTCTTGTCCCTAGATATATAAACAAACATTTGATAAATCTTAATAACCATTCACAATAAAAATTCAGCAATCTAAAACAGAAAGGAGTTCTTGAGCTAAATAAAAGACATTTGCAAACAACCTACAGATAACTTAATGTTAGGAGACTGAATGCTTTCCCCCTAAGATTAGGAATAAGACAAGATATCATTCTTACCAATTCTGTTCAATTATTGTATTAGAGGTCCTAGCCAGTGCAGTAAGGCAAGAAAAATAAATAAAAGCATATGTTTTAGAAAAAAAAGTAAAACTGTCTTTATTTGCAGATGGTAGTATTATCTATGTATGCATATTAAGAAATAGTAATAAAAATCTCCTGCAAGTAATAAATAAATTTAGCAACATCTCAGGAAACATTATTAATACACAAAAGTCAATTATATTTCTATATTCCTGTAATAAATGATTAGGATATAAAATTCTAAAAAAAAACATAACTTCTAAGACATTTAGGAGTAAATTTTTCAAGAGTTATGCTTGATATCCATACTAAAAGCTCAAGTATATCACTAAGAAATTAATAAGATCCAGATAAGATATAGCATGCTTAGATAGAAAGACTCAATATTTTTAAGATGCCAATTTTACCCAAATAGATTCAATGTAATCCCAATGAAAATCACAGCAGGCATTTTTTGTTTTTAGAAATTGGCAAGCAGATTGTAAAATTCATATGGAAATGCAATGGACCTAAAGTAGCCAAAAGACTATATTGGGGGAAAAAACCCCACAAAGTTTGAAGGCTGACACACACCTGATTTTAAGACTTACTATAAAGCCACAATAATCAAGAAAGTTTGCTATTGGTCTAAGAGTGAACACATAGGTAATGGAATAGGGATAGAAAACATATATATGGTCAGACAATTTTTGACCAAGGTGCTAAAGTAATTCAGTGGAGGAAAAGAAAGACTTTCGACAGATGGTACTAGAACTGGGTATCTCTACGGGATAAAAATGAGACTTGTACCGCACATCACGTGAAAAAATTAATTTGAAATGGACTATAGGCCTAAATGTGAAAACTAAAAGTATACTACTTCTAAGGAAAAATATATGAGAATCTTTGTAATGTTGGAGTAGGTAAGGATTTCTTAGATAGGACACAAAGAGCATGATAAAAGAAAAAGTAACAGATTAACCTTCATAAATATTTAAAACTTCTTGAAAAATGAACTAAAGAGAATATAAGGCAAACCAAAAATTCGAAGAAAATTCACATATCTAAGAAAGACATTACATCCAAAATACATACCAAACTTATACAACTCTGTAATAAGAAAACAAACAAAATGGGCAAAATAATTTAACAAAACCCTTAGGAAAAAAATACACAAAAGGTCCTTAAAGCATGAAACAATATTAACATCATCAGTCATCAAGGAAATGCAAATTAAATCACAATGAAATACTTTCATTTCACACCTACTAGGATAGTTAAAATAAAAGACTGACAATGCAGAGTGTTAGAAAGAATGTGGGCAACTGAAACTTGCGTACTTTTTAGATGGAATACAATGTGATATTGTCATGTTCTTGTGAAGTTAAACATAAACTTAACATTTGACTCAACAATTCTACTGCAGCAGAAATGAAGATATATATCCACATAAAGGCTTGTACATAAATGTTCATAGTAGATAATAGCCAAAATTTGGAAACAACCAGATGTCTAATAAGTGGTAAATGGATAAAGAAATTGTAATACATTCGTACAACAAAATACTGCATAGCAGTAAAAAGGAACAACCTATTGGTGCTCACAACAACACAGACAATCTCAAGAAACAAGCCAGAGAGAAAAGAATACATACAGTACGATTACATTCACATGAAACTTTAGGAAAGACAAGCCAATCTATGGGAATAGAAAACAGATCAATGGTTATTTATGCTTGGATTACAGGTGAGGATTGATCGGGAAGAGGTACAAGGCTATCTTTTGTGATGATGTAAATGCTCTATTGTGAATGTGGTGTGAATTCACATGTGTATGCATTTTTTAAAACTCATCACTTCCACAGTTTAAATGTGTGAATTTTATTGTATGTAAATTATACTTCAACAACATTGTTTAAAAGACTAAATTAAAATTTTAATAGGGTGACAAATGGACAGATAGAAAAGAAGAAGAAGGGTGCCTGGGTGGCTCAGTGGGTTAAAGCCGCTGCCTTCAGCTCAGGTCATGATCTCAGGGTCCTGGGATCGAGGCTCGCATCGGGCTCCCTGCTCAGTGGGGAGCCTGCTTCCTCCTCTCTCTCTCTGCCTACTTGTGATCTGCTCTTTCTCTCTCTGTGTCAAATCAATAAATAAAATCTTTTAAAAAAAAAAGAAAAAGAAAAGAAGAAAAGAAACGTGAAATAAGAAAAAAATTATGACTAAGTTAGGAAAAAGAAAATTGAAAAAAAAACAANCTCTCTCTGTGTCAAATCAATAAATAAAATCTTTTAAAAAAAAAAGAAAAAGAAAAGAAGAAGAAGAAAAGAAACGTGAAATAAGAGAAAAAAATTATGACTAAGTTAGGAAAAAGAAAATTGAAAAAAAAACGAGAGTAAAATGGAGGGCTTTTCAAATGAACTCTTACAGGACTCACTGCTATGGGCTTGGTACTTTTCTATCTCCTTGAATTCTTGTGATATTCTGCAAGTTACAAATAACTACCTTCATTTTATTGATATGGAAACTGAGAGAGAGATATGGAAACCTTGAGAGATTATAAGCTTTTCCAATTTTTCACTGCTCCCAAACTCTATCATATGCTACTAACATCTTTTAGAAATCAATTTTTGTAGGGTTAGCTCTCCAGCTGCTGAGTTGGAGTTTGTGTGCAGAGTACTTATTGGGGATCAACTTCTGTGGGAGGGAGAAAGAAGTAGGATTAGGCAGAATGAGAAGTCAAACTAGAACACAGGCATAATGATGTCTCTGCCAATGCCAAGACCAGGGTGGGAGTGGAGGTGAAGACTGGATGGGTCCTCAGAGTGTGCCATGTGGCATTTGCTGTCATGCAAGTCTGGGGAGGGGGGTCCTCTCCTAGAGATCACCCACCTTTCACTGAAGTGATTTCAATACAAGAAAGGAAGGGAGTAGGAATGGTATCAATAACTATTGTAACAAAAACACTTACTATTATGTTTTATGTGCACCATACATGTTTTAATTTCATTTAAAACTCATAACAACCCTTTAAGGTAGATACCACCTTTTTCCTTTTTATTTATTTTTTATTATGTTCAGTTAGCCAGCACATAATACATCATTAGTTTTTGATATAGTGTTCAATGATTTGTTGGTTGTGTATAACACTCAGTGCTCATCACAACACATGCCCTCCTTAACACCCATCGCCCTGTTACCCATATCTCCACCCACCTCCCCTCTGAAACCCTAGTTTGTTTCCTGGGGTCCATAGTCTCTCATGGTTTGTCTCCCTCTGATTTCTCCCCCTTCAGTTTTCCCTCTTTTCCCCTCTGGTCCTCTGTGCTATTGCTTATGTTCCACATATAAGTGAAACCATATGATAATTGTCTTTCTCTGCTTGACTCACCTCACCTAGCATAATCCCTTCCAGTTCCTCCATATTGATGCAAATGGTGGGTAGACATCCTTTCTGATGGCTGAATAATATTCCATTGTATACATGTACCACATCTTCATTCATTCATTTGTTGAAGGGCATCTCAACTCCTTCTACAGTTTGGCTATTGTGGACAATTGCACTCCTGGTTGTTTACCCCAAAGACACAGATGTAGTGAAAAGAAGGAGCACATGCACCCCAATGTTTGTAGCAGTAATTTCCACAATAGATACCATTTTTTCATCTCTACTTGATGTCATGAAAACTGAGGCAAATAGCAATTTAACTTCTGGCCTAAGGCCACAGAGCTAGTAAATGGAAATTGTAGGACAGATCCCACGGTCTGGCTCCAGGCTGTGATTTTCCAGCTTCAAAAATACAGCTAGCCCTTTTTAGTGGCATACTGTAGACATACTTGATCAAGTGCCACCTGGAGTCTCATAGCTCCTTCACAAAAAGAAGCCACCCACTGAAGTCTTCAGGTTGCTCTTCCATTTAAAACAAGAACCTTCTGTTGAATATATCTTTCTCCTCAGGCAATTGGTTCTGACACACTTGGCCTTGAAGCCAACAGCTTTGTATATAGGAGCCTTATACAGTAGCTCTAAGCTATGAGGAAAAAAGTTTACAGCAAAGAACCACCTTGAAGGAAACTAGAGTGAATTTACTTTGAATTTGAAATTAAGGGTTTTGGGTGCTAATACCCTGCCTCCACCAAACTCAGATTGGTCTGTAACACAATCTGACTCTTGAATACTTAAAAATAGAGATAATTGAACACCCCACGCTGTGATGTAGGGCCTTGAAATTCAGCGCTGAATTCAGTGGTGGGAGTGCTGATTTGCATTAACTTAGTCATGCCCACCTCATCAACTTAGATAACTGATGTTAGGTCCCTAGAGTTTCCTAGGAACCTAAGTGTTCCTAGGAACACATTAGACTAGGAATCAGACCAGGATTTTATTCCGTGTTCTGCACTTAACTAGTTCACTAACATTAGACAATTCACCCAGTTTCTCTGGGCTTCAGTGCCTTCATTGGTAGACTTCAGAGCTTGGATTGGCTAAGGTCCCTTAACAGCTAATTCTGCCACTAAAAATAAGCAAAAAATATAATATATCAAATAACAGGTGCCAGAAGGCTAGAATAACTAGAAAAGATTCTTTGTTAAGATGAATTTTGAACAGAGATAGAAGTAAAGGAGGGAGCCAGTTAGCTGTAAGAAGGAAGAGTGTTCCAAGTAAAGGGAACAGAACAAGCAAAGATCCCAAGATGAGAACATGTTTAGAATATTTATGGGACAGCAGAGAAACCAACGTGCCTGGAATCAAGTCAGCAAGGGGAAGAGTAGAATCTGGGATTAGATCTTAAAGGAGCAGGTTATAGGGTTTTGAAGCTAAAGACTTTGACTTTGACTCTGAATGGGGTGGGAAGTCCTTAGAGCATAAGAATAAGGTGATCTGACTTGCATTTTAGAAGGATCACTCTGGATGCTCTGTGGACATAGACTGTAAGAGGGTAAGGGGAGAAAGAGAGAAAACAGTTGGGAATCTGTAGTAACTACCCAGGCAAAAAACGATGGTGACTTGGATGAGGGTGGCAGTGAACTGGCAAGAAGTGGTCAGATTCTGGATACATTTCAAAGCTAGAAACTGCATGATGCCTAGATGAATTGGATAAACGGGGTTAGAGAAAAAGAAAGAGTCAAGGATGACTCCAAGGCCCTGACCTGAACCACAGGTTGAATTAAGTTGACATTTACTGAACAAGAGGAGGCCACTAAATAGTTAAGTTGAAGAAGAGAGGCAAGCATGATCACATTTGCTTGTCCAAAAGACCACTCTGTCCCAATATACAGAATAGGTTGGAGATGGACAAGAAGGGGTATTAGGTGCCTAGTTAGAAAACTAAGTAGGTAGTCCAGACAAGAGATCCATTAGTGGATCATCCATGAACTTTTTTTCTATTTAAACAGCTTCATTTAGTTATTATACATTATATTAATGAATAATATTAGAAAAAATAAAACAATAACCCTGTGACTTCAAGAAATTGCTTAGGAAGCAAGGTAATGTGGTACCTTAAATTTGATGTAAGAAATGTATTTAGTAAATAACGAGATAGTTGGGAGTCAGAAATGGGGAAAAATTGTGATGATAGTGTGTAGATATTAAAGTTTGGAGAAGATGTTTTACTACACTACCTCTTTGATCCTCTGAGTAAGTCATACTTTGGGGTATACCCCCAGTCCACAAGCTAAATTATCTCTCACTGTTCTAGGAAACTTCCTTTACTTGAACTCTAGCCATGTCTGTTGTGCCCCAGGCATTTGGTATGGCAAATGGGACCAGGCAGGAACCAATCAGACACTCTCTTCTGGAGTTGAGATTTAGGACAGTAACAGCAAACTAACTTCTGTGGATGGATTGAATGATTGTCCATAAATTCAGGAGCTGGGTGTGGTCATTGTCTGTTCTGTGGTATGGAGAAACAGGAAGCTGGCTGCTGTGAGAAAGCAGAAGGAAGCAAATACACAGAGAGGTGCTGAGATAACACAGAGGACAGACAGAATTTCAGCATCTAGTTCTGGTTCTTTCCTGAGGTCCAGTGGCCTTTCTGCACTGGATCCTAAGACATTCTTCTACAGTGATAATAAATACAACTTTTTAATTTAGCTCTTTCAATACCTTTTCCTACTTGCTAAAAAAGGGTCATACCTAATGGCTATTTGAAAAGCTTAATGGCTATTTTAAAAAATTTAAACTGTATTTTTCTTTATGACTACCTGTGGGACTTTTAAATTTTCTGTATCCAAACTCATCACTCCAACATAAGAAAGTTCTAAATTGTCTACTTTGGGTATAGAGGATTCAAATGGCTTTAGACTAGCTTACAGAAGCAGTAAAAAGAGGGATTCTAATGGATGAAAGTAAGCCAACATTGGTTGAGAGAAAAATTAACAGAAATGCAACAATAATCCCATACAGGAATAAGAAAGAATGAGAGACCCCTAGAAAGAAATTAGTGATGAGGAATTATTTTAAATGAGAAATTTGGTCAATGTTTTATAATTAATTAAAAATCAGAAGACTTCATATAACCATCAGTATTTGAATTTCCACATTCTATGAAAGTAAGGAACATCACATCAAATTGGGGAATCTATTTTCACAAGAAGAAGTGTTTTGATGTTTTTACTTTTAAAAAGTTGGCTAATAAAATTTAAATCAAAAAAATTATAAGTATGGTGCAGTAGATTCCTCCACCTCCTCCCTGACCCTACCTATCCCCCTTAGCCATGTCAATTTCTCTCTTCTACCCTAGAAATCTCAGAGGGAAAAACTGTTTAACTGACAGAAATATTACAAGAGTCCACCAGCATATATGAAACTGCCCACAACCTGTGAAATGTAAAACAGTAATCTATTTCTCTACTATAGATAAAACGTATTATTTCCTTTTATTTGTTTAGTAAGATGAAACAATAGAAATGAGAGAAAAACAGTGAGCCACGTTGCTTGATTGACATAAGGGGATTTAACAGATTATGCAGAATTTAAAATTTTTTCTACTTTTATTTTCAGTGTTCCAAGGTTCATTGTTTATGCACCACACTCAGTGCTCCATGCAATACATGCCCTCCTTAATACCCACCACCAACTGGCCCATCCCCCACACTCCTCCCCTCCCAAACCCTCCGTTTGTTTCTCATAGTCCACAGTCTCTCGTGCTTCATCTCCCCTTCCAATTTACCCCAAATTACTTTTCCTTTCCTTCCCCTAATATCCTCCATTTTATTCCTTATGCTCCACAAGTAAGTAAAACCATATGATAATTGACTTTCTCTGCTTGACTTATTTCACTCAGAATAATCTGAGTCCCGTCCATGTTAACACAAAAGGTGGGTATTCATCCTTTCTACTTATTAAAATAATCCATTTGAGAAATACTAACCAAAACAAAATTTTAGTGAAATATACTTTCTAACCTAAATTGAACTTGGGGGAGATCCACAACTGTATCATTTTTCAAGCAATTTTGGAAATTTGTATTATTTATGCAGCATCTTTCCATTTAAAAATATTAGCTATAGGGGAACCCGGGTGGTTCAGTCAGTTAAGCATCAGACTCTTGTTTCAGCTCAGGTCATGGTCACAGGGTCCTGAGATCAAGCCCTGCATTGGACTCATGCTGGGTGTGGAGCCTGCTTAGTATTCTTTCTCCCATTCCCTTGCCCTTCCCCCACCACTCACACATACATGCACTCTCTCTCTCTAAAATATATATATAATATATATCTACAAACTCACTTTTTAAATGCTGACAACCATATAAAATATATCTGCAAACCACCAGCCTGTGCCTGTCAGGTGGCCATTCTTTCTTGAAGTGCAATAAAGAAGTCTACATCAGAAAGCCTATGATATTTCAGCAGGCCTACCATGGTTCCATTTCTAGAAATGCTGGTGTAGAAGTGAAATTGTGGTTTTCCAAGGGCAAATCTGGCTTCACTGATTTCACCTTTACCAAGCACTCACTGCACACAAAGCTCTGAGCTAGGTACTGTGAAAATGGTGGATATACAAATGGGACAAAACCACACTCCTGCCTTTAAGGAGCTGACAGTCAACCACATCTTTGACATTAGTGACAAATGAGTAGAGGTTGTGTTCAGCTACCTTGTTTTCCAATTGCAATATTGCCTTTTCTGTTATGGAGCCCCCAAAATGTTCCAGTCTTCTTTTAATTCTCTTACTCGGGTGTTCCTCTCCTAGTGCTGTGCTTTTACTTCTATTTCTTCTTCTTCTCCTCCTCCTACCCCTCCCCCTTCCTCTTCTTCCTCTTCTCCTTCTTCTTTTCTCTTCCTCTTCTTCTTTTTCCTCCTCTTCTTTGTCTTCCTCCTCCTCCTCCTCCTTCTTCTTCTTTTCTCTTCCTCTTCCTCTTCTTCTGCCACTACTACTGCTACTACCACCACTACTAGTATAAGAAATATGTATTTGGTCTTTATCATCATTTCTGGAACGATGCTCCTAAAATCCTCAGAATTTCCTATAACGAGGGGCACCTGGGTGGCTTAGTGGGTTAAAGCCTCTGCCTTCCCCTCGGGTCATGATCTCAGGGTCCTGGGATCAAGCCCTGTGTTGGGCTTTCTGCTCAGTAGGGAGCCTGCTTCCTCCTCTCTCTCTCTCTGCCTGCCTCTCTGCCTACTTGTGATCTCTCTCTGTCAAATAAATAAATAAAATATTTAAAAAAAGAATTTCCTATAATGAAAGCAATAAAGGTGACTTTTGGAAAGCATCTAAAGATAGGGCTTGTTGGCAGAAGAGCTAACCACATGATTAGAGGGTTAGAACTCTCCGTCCCACTCTCAGAACTGACACCCTCATACGCATACCTCTAGGGAGATGAGAGGGGCCTGGAAGACTTGATCATTAATGGTCAATAATTTAGCCAACGTGCCTATATAATGAAGTCTCCATATAAACTCAGAGGTATGGATTCAGAGAGCTTCTGGGTTAGAGAACACATAGAGATGCAGGAAGAGTGGCACCTCAGAGAAGCGTGGAAGCTCTGCACCCTTTTCCCATACCCTGCCCAATACTTCTCTTCTTTCTGGCTGTCCTGCTTTATATTCTTTTATAATAAACCAGTAATCTAGGAAGTAAAATATTGCTTTGTTCTGTGAGCCACTCCAGCAAATTAATCAACAAAAAGAGGGGATTGTTGGAACCACCCAGCTATGGTTGGTAGGTCAGAAGCACGGGTGGATCTGAAGTGGGTGAAGGGTACTCTTAGAGGACTGAGACCTTAACCTGTGGGATCTGATGTTATCTCCAGATAGTTAGTGTCAAAATTTAGTTGAATTATAGGACACCCAGCTGGCATTCGAGAGTTAGCTTGGTAGTGGGGAAAAAACTCACACATCATTGGTGAACACATACTGTAGTGAGTAATTAGCAAAAATGGGACTGAAATATAAAACCACTGGAAACTTTACAACATGCTGCTTTAGATAACATCTACTGTCCTAGCAAAACTTACGATTTTATGGCCCATTCACTTAGGATCAACCGGCCCTTTGGGTAATAAACAAATCAACTACATTTATTTGGTAAAATGTTACAAACTAATTCTTCGGTTATTATTTTTCCCTAAATGATGTTTTAAATAAGACTTTCATGCCTTAATTTCCAAAAGTGTTTAAGGAAAGGAATTCTAGTCATTCCTGTGGTCTTGTTTTGTGGTTTTGTTTTGCATCTGTAACACTTCTAAAGTCATGCCAAGTTTGTGATTATATATACTACTGGCATCAGAATTAATTGGTTGGTAGGTGGAACTTGGAATCTAGAGGTGAGGTCAGCAGATTTTTTTTTTTTCTGTAAAGGGTCAGATTTTTCTATGAAGGGTGGAACTTTTTTTGGCTTTGCAGGTCATATAGTCCCTGTCAAAATTTTTCTGCCAAACTGCTGTTTAAGGTAACAATAACCACAGACAAGGGTATACAATTTGGAGTAGCTGTGTTCCAATAAAACTTAATAGACAATGAGCCATATTTAGCCTGAAGTCTGTAATGTGCCCTTATCTAAGTTTGGCCTCATACCAGCTCTGTCACCATGGGGGAGGGAGTCACTTAAACTTTATCAACACTGCTTTCCTCATCAGCAAATATGAGGATACTACAATTTCAGCTAACGTGAAAATATAAGGAAGAATCAAATTAGATAAACTAGATAATTTACATAAAATCACCTTGTAAACTGCCTAATGCCAGAGTAATTGTTTAATAACTAATATACAAACATTGAGGCTTACCCAACTAATACTGGACCTCCTGACAAACTATCACCTTTGTTTCCGTCTATCTCTCTACCCAGTTCCCTACCTATTTGCTGATATTCAGTCCCTCACACACACACACACACACACACACACACACATGTGTACGTGCAAATCATGTCCCTAGAACTGTATTCCAACCTGCTCTAGCTGTACCCTAGAGCCCTATTTTCCCGCCCATACCCACCAGGCTTGATTTTGTAGTTGTTCCTTTTCAGATTAGACCACTAATGGAGAATAAAGATCACAACTGGGCCAACATGCTCTCTAAAAGGGATGATTTATAGATAAATGACTTGTTCCAGGATGCTCTTGGAGCATCTCACAAGAAAAGTCTAGAAATTCAAGTGGAAGATCTGATTCTTTGTAGAGTACATTTAATTACTTCTGAGAAACTCACTCATTGCCCAAAACAGTAACTCAGCTCTAAGAAACTAGAAGTGCAGGCTTAGAGGATGCATGTGAAGCAACTTGCACACACAGAGTTGCATTTACAGACTGGGAGCCACTGGTAGTGTGCAAAGGCAGGTGGGCTAGGAGAAAAGGCTGAGTCTGGACGCAGCATACACCTACCAGTTGCCGAAATGTACAAATTAAAAGAAATAGTGATTCATGGCCGTGTTATGCTGGTAAACTGGAAAAGGAAGAAAGCAAGCCAGCTCTGTTTGTAGCATTTAATCAATTTCCATGATGTAAATACTCCCACCACAGATGGTATCAAGCTACCAGTGATTTAAGAACCAGCTCACAAAATTGCTGAATATTTCACCATAACTTGTTCCTGCCAGCTCTGGCGTATCACTGGCTCCATGGCTTAACTATTGAGCTGGTTAGATAAAATAGTTTAGCTCTAATAGTCCCTAGAGGAATGAAAGCCCCCCAGTTTTCTGACCCAGACCAGTTCAGTTCAGAGGCAAAGCTTTTTCTCCATTTCTTGATCTTTGATCCCAAGAAAATAGGTAGATAAGCTCTTTCTTTAAATGACATACCATAGCTAGTTCATAAACTATTTTATTTACCCAGACACGCACACTCCTTAGTATTTTCTTCATGAACTAATGGCTATTTTCTTCCCTAAATTATGTATTGCATATGTTTTTTGTACATGTTAGGATAATTTTTGCCAGAAATCTCACTTGCTGCTATTCAAAGTGTGGTCCTCAGATAAGCAGCACCACATTACCTATAAGTATATTAGAAAGCAGAATTTCAGATGGCACTCCTAATGAAGCAAAATCTGCATTTTAACCAGATTTGTATATGCATAAAGTTTGGAATATGCTGCTCTATGCCCCATTCAATTTACACCTAGAAGACAGATAAAAACGCTGATGAAATTTGCTATTTATCATACCACAAAAACAATCAGTCTTGCCCTTTTGTATTGATGATTTGAAAGATGCTTTATATACATTTTTTCACTCAGATGTGAAAATATTCCAGAATTAGTCTGATTTAAAACATGAAAGCAAACTGCTCTTTGCAGAGTCACAACTCTTAGGTAACTACCAAAATAAGGCAAATTAGAGAGATGTTCTTGTCTTGGTTCCAACCTTCCTCTTCAGCCTTATGTTTGTCATTTAATTACATGCTCTGATAGAAAGAATAGTACCCCTCCCCCCAGGTGGCCACATTCTAATCCCCAAAACCTGTGAATATGTAACCTCATGTGACAAAAAGGACTTTGCAGATGGAATTAATTGAGAATTTCCAGGTGTGCCCAATGGAATCACAAGCTTCTAAAAGGGAGAGGCAAAGGCAGAAGAGTCAGAGATGTGACCATGGAAGCAGCAGGAGGAGCGATGCAGAACTGTAAACTACAAACTGGTCGCTGGAAGCTG
Source organism: Ailurus styani (assembly GCA_002007465.1). Lineage (NCBI taxonomy): Eukaryota > Metazoa > Chordata > Mammalia > Carnivora > Ailuridae > Ailurus > Ailurus styani. The sequence goes on along the minus strand of LNAC01000104.1, from coordinate 2,481,310 downwards.
AAAAATGGTAAAGCAATTCCTTCCTCCAGCCTCCAAAAGGAACACGGTCCTGCCAACACCTCAAATTCAGCGCGGTGAAACCCACTTTAGACTTCCGACCTACAGAACTGTAAGATACCAAATCTGTGTTGTTTTAAGCCCTAGGTTTGTGGTAACTTGTTACAGAAGCAATAGGAAACTACTACAAATAAATGTCTTTCTCCCCAATTAGACTGTGAGCATTTCAAGGGCATGACTACAGGCTCTAATTTTGACTGACTACAGAGCCTAACCAGACGGTTCTTCGTACAGGTTTGGAGAAGAAACGAGTGAATGCAATAATAATGCATTCTCCTACATTACTAAATCTGACCTCATTCTTTCCCTACTTAAAACATACCAGTGGTTTTCCATTCTTCTGAAACCCTTGACATGACCACAAGGGCTGCATGCCAGACCTGTGTCCTTTGGCCTCGCCTTGCCTCCAGCGCTCCCAGCTACGTCGGCTATTTTTCATGTTTGAATCTCTCCCCTTCCCTTCCAGCCCCTCTCGCTTTTTGGTTAACTTCTATTTCTTCCTTCACATCTCTCTTCGGGCATTACTTCCTGTGGGGAGCTCATCCTTCTTTGCTTAACAGATTTCTTTTATAGCACTTTCTTTTATAGCACTCGCTTGCATTTGTAAATATAAAAAGTTCTCTCTCCAAACTGGATTCTAGCTCTGTGGGATCAGAGGCCATGTCCGTAGTGTATTCCAGCACCTGGCATAAAGCAGGGACCCGGCAGGTCTTTGTTGAATGAAAAATATTTGTTGAATAAGAAATATAAAGAGCATGTATAAAAGAGAAAATGCTTTAGTGATTTGAGCCTCTAACTCATAAAGAATTATGTGTTAGAAAAACAATTTTAAAAAAAGAATTCTGCAAGTCTCTGTAGTACACAGTATTGTTTTTACATTTGTGTTGCTGACCCCAATTTAGAATCCTCAACACTGAGTTACTGTAAGTGTTTAATGAGAGTTAATATATGTCTGTTAAGGAGCTGCTAAATGACTCCCCAAATTGGTTAAGGTCCTTTAATCAACATTCCTTTCTAGGGTTGTTCCATGGGGCCACTCATGTGCTAGAGTCAGTTGTATGTGTCTCTTCCTCATTTTGTGTTCAGTTATTTTTACTTTGGGAGCTTGAAATCCGCCTTGGTGACAGTATTTATTTACACCGCAGAAATGAGCAAGTTCTTCAGATTGAGACTCTTTTGATCTCTTTCTCCTTCTTACCTCTCCCCCCACCCCCACCAGTTAAGTGTGTGCCAAGCACTAGAGTCTTTTCTTTCAGAGGCTTATCATGGTGCAGAGCCTGACCTATGAAACCTTGAGACATTACCGGGAAATTCTACTATGGGGGCACCAACTCTGAATTAACCGTCAGGTCAGGCACTGAGAAAAGTCCTCTTCCCTCACACCTCATTCTGCCAAGGAACTCCAACCTTTCCACAGTCAAAGTCAGCTGTGTTTGTGTGGCCTTTGGTTCCCCCTTAATAGTAAGTGTTCTTCAAATTCAAATATAGCACTTTTCCTAGATGAAACTGGGTGTCAGGTCCTCCTGGGCTGTGAGGTTGTCAGGAGGAAGAAAGGAGATGACAAATCCCAAAGACTTACTTTGCATTCACAATTTGTATATTTCCATCTTTTACTATTATAGTAGATGCATGAAAATGGGCTCGGAGGTTTTAGAACATATAATAAAAACTGTGCTTAAGGATCCCAACCTATATCTCTTAATGCCTTCTGGTTTTGGTCAAGCAAAATGCAAATAATTGACCTGCCTCATAAAGGTCTTTACACGGTCATAGGGATGTAGACAGCACCCCTGCATTAACAACCAGCTGTGCCATAGCTTTAAGTAGTTACCTTCTCTTAAGGTGAAAAGGCTCATGTAAGTGGTTTCCAACGCTTTAGTTTAAAGATCCTGATGTCATTTAATAAATGTTTAATAGGGTAATAAAGTATACTCCATCTCTTTAAAGCCTATCAGTGTTCTACACATAGTAAGGTTTTACTAAATGATGGAGAGTGGTTTGTGACCAATTTCTTGTAAGTGTCTATTAGTATCCATTAATATAAGTTAACTACAGTTTTGTTGTTGTGTTTTACAATTCCTACTCGGTTGAAAACTTACTCTTCTACCAAGATATTTTGAATAGGAGCTGCGTTAACTCTTAGCAATGGTTAGATATAGAAAAGAGAATTTCATTGTTAATGAATTAAGTGCATGGTGAGAACATTGCACTAATATGAAGTTAATCAGTAAAGATAGGTTATAAAGATACTGGGGAGGGCACAAATTGCATGGAACACTGGATGTGGTGCATAAACAATGAATCTTGGAACACTGAAAAAATAAAGTAAAAAAAAGATGTGGTTTTTTTAATCTTTAGAAAATAAACCATATGATTAAAATAAAAAACATGTTACTAGTCTCACACTTGAGTTGATTCCACCACTTAAAAACTGGACCCCCAGATGTTTCTAAATATTTAGAACAAGAAATGTAGGTATAAATAATGTATATATAATAATGTATTATAAATACATTAAATAATGTATTATAAATAATGTAATTTATACCTAAATGTAGGTATAAATAATACCTACAAATGATATATTCAGTGTTCCAAGACTGGGATCCTGAACTTGAAGCTACAAAGAAGTTGATGGTGTGGCCCCTTAGGTTTCCCTAACTAACCTAGCAATAAGCAAAGGAGAGCTTTCTCAAAATAAGTTGAGCAATGGAAAGAGAAAAAATGAACTAATTTGCTTCCGCATCATTCTATTTTAAAGTAACTTTTTAAGAATGCTATTGATAGGTGTGTACTTGGCAAGATACTGAAGGGCTATTTGCTAGTAACTATTAGAATTTAAAATTTCATTGCTAAAAATTCTAAATGACTTACATAAGTATATAAAAATATGTAGGTGTGTTCTAAAACTTTGTAAAACGTGAATAGCCTAACGGTCCTTTAATAGGAAATCTATTAAGTAAACTATAGTGCCATCATCAGCTGTTCGAAAAGATAAGATATTGACCGTTAATATCCATGTTACATTATGCTGTGGTAAAAGCAGTTGTGTAACAACTTTTATTTTTTATAGTGCTTACTTATGTACTGAAAAGTCCAAGATGATATGACATATTATTAACAATGAATATAGCAAAAGAATAGGATTGGAGAAGGAAGCAATATTTTTACTTTCTATTTTATATACTTCTATATCCTTCAGGTTTTATTTTTAATTTTCTACTATAAACATTAATGTAAAAGCCTCTTTATTTGTGTGTGGGCATAGGTTTTCATTTCTTTTGGGGAAAATAGAGTGAAATCAGTTGGTTGATAAAATCCCATCAGCAATAATCAAGTTCAATGATATTTGCTGTCCTTGTTAGTGGTATTGTTTCTTAATTTCTATTTCCAGTTGTTTCCAGCTGCTATGTAGAAATCCAGTTGATTATTGTAAATTGATCTTGCCAACCTCCTACATTTTAGTCACTATTTAGTCCTACTCCTTGGAATTTCATATCTATGTTTATTTCTAGACAACATGATCACATAATCTTTTTAAGGCAAACATTTAAAAATTTTTTTTATTTAAATTACACTTAGTTGACATACAGTGTAATATTAGTTTCAGGTGTACAACACAATGAGTCAATACTTCCATACAACATCCAGTGCTCATCACCTATTTCACCCATCCCCCACCCACTTCCCCTCTGGTAACCATCAATGTGTTCTCTATAGTTAAGAGTCTGCTTCTTGGTTTCTCTTTTTTTCCCCCTTTGCTCTTTTTTCTTAAAGTCCACATTTACATTAAATCATATGGTATTTGTCTCTAACTGACTTATTTTGCTTAGCATAATACGCTCTACCTCCATCCATGTCCTTGCAAACGGCAAGATTTCATTCCTTTTATGGCTGAGTAGTAGTCCATCCAATATATATACCACATCTTTTTTTATCTACTCATCAGTCAGTGGACACAGGCTGTTCCCATAGTTTAGAGAAGTTGTAGACAATACTGCTATAAACATCAGGGAGCATGTATCTCTTTGAATTAGTATTTTTGTATTCTTTGGGCATAGAACCAGTAGTGCAATTGCTGGATTGTAGGTAGTTCTATTTTTAACTTTTTGAGGAACCTCCATACTGTCTTCCAGAGTAGTTGTACCAGTTTGCATTTCCACTAACAGTGCAAGAGAGTTCCCTTTCTCCACATCCTTGCTAACACTTGTTTCTTGTGGTACTGATTTTAGCCATTCTGACAGGTATGAGGGGATATCTCACTGTAGTTTTAATTTGCATTTCCCTGATGAGTGATGTTGAGCAACTTTTCATGTCTATGTTGGCCTCCTTTATGTCTTCTTTGGAAAAATGTTTATTCTTCCCGTTCTTTTTAAAGATTTTATTTATTTATTTCACAGAGGGAGAGAGATCACAAGGAGGCAGAGAGGCAGGCAGAGAGAGAGAGGGGGGGAAGCAGGCTCCCCGCTGAGCAGGGAGCCCGGTGCGGGCCTCGATCCCAGGACCCTGAGATCATGACCTGAGCTGAAAGCAGAGGCTTTAACCCACTGAGTCACCCAGGAGCCCTATTCTTCCAGTTTTTTAATTGCATTAATTATTGTTGGGGTGTTGAGTTTTTATAACTTCTTTATGTATTTTGTGTACCAACCCTTTATCAAACAGGTCATTTTCAAATCTCTTCCCCCATTCCATAGGCTGCCTTTTAGTTTTGTTGATTGTTTCCTTCATTGTGCAGAAGTTTTTACTTTGATGAAGTACCAATAGTTTATTCTTGCTTTTATTTCCCTTGCCTTGGGAGACCTCTCTAGAAAGAAGTTGCCATGGCTGGTATCAAAGAGGTTATTTCTGTGTTCTCCTCTAGGATTTTGATGGTTTCAGGTCTCAGATTTAGGTCTTTAATCCATTTTGAATTTATTGTATTTGGTGTAAGAAAGTGGTCCAGTTTCATTTTTTTGCATGTTTGCTATCCAGTTTTCCCAATACCATTTGTTGAAGAGACCATCTTTTTCCAATTGAATATTCTTTCCTTTTCATCAAAGATTAATTGAGCATATAGTTGTAGGTTCACTTCTGGGTTTTCTATTCTGTTCCATTGATCTATGTGTCTATTTTTGTGCCACTACCATATTGTTTTGCTCACACAGCTTTGTAATATAACTTGAAGTCTGGAATTATGATCCCTCTAGCTTTGGTTTTCTTTTTCAACATTACTTTGGCTATTCGAGATCTTCTGTGGTTCCATACAAATCTCAGGATTGTTTTAGGTCTGTGAAAAATGCTGTCGGCTATTTTGATATGTGTTGCATTAAATATGTTCATGTAGTTTTACTACTTCCAATCTCCACTTTTTAATTTTTCTTACATTGAGGCCTGGCTGGGACATTTTATACAGTGTTAAATAGAAGGGATAAAGGATTTGCTCTTGTCTTGTTCAGAATCTTTTTTT
>LNAC01000104.1:2286327-2475618 GCA_002007465.1 Ailurus styani | reverse complement strand
TATACAGTGTTAAATAGAAGGGATAAAGGATTTGCTCTTGTCTTGTTCAGAATCTTTTTTTGTTGTTGTTATTTTTCAGAATCTTAAGTGGAAAGCGACTTAGTATTTCACGATCAAACATGTTAGTTGTAGACTCCTTATAGATCCCATTTGTCAGGTTGAGAAAATCCCATGACATTCCTAGTTTACTGAGGGTTTTTGTCACAAATGTGTATTAAGTTTGTCAAACAACATTTTCTGTAGCTCCTCAAATGATCATGTGTAATATTTCTTTTATCCATTAAACATGATGAAATACACTGGGATTTTTTGAAGTACAGTCAATGCACAAAATCCTATTAGTTTCAGGTGTACAACACTGATTCGACATTTATATACATCATAAAACGATCACTACAATAAGTCTAGTTACCATCTGTCATCCTACAGTTACTGCAGTATTATTGACTATGTTCCCTATGCTCCTCTGTATATCCCTGTGACTTATTTATTTTATAACTTTAAGTTTTTACCTCTTATCCCCTTCACCTATTTTGCTAAGCTCCCACCCTCCTCCACTCTGGCAACCACTAGTTTCTTTTCTGCATTTGAGTCTTTGTTTCATATTGTTCATTTATTTTCTTAGATTCCACATATAAGCAAAATCCTACAGTATTTGCCTTTCTCAGTCTGATTTGTTTCACTTAGCATAATACCCTATAGGTCCATCCGTATTAGTGCAAATGGCAAGATTTCATTCTTTTTTATGACTGGGCAATATTCCATTGTGTGAATATATACCACCTCTTCTATAACAATATATCTATCAATGAACACTTAGGTTGTTTCCATATTTTAGCTATTATAAATAATGTTGCAATAAACACAGGGGCTTATATATCTTTCCAAATTAATATTGTCAGTTTCTTCAGGTAAATATCCAGAAAAGAATTATTTTATCATATGGTATTTGTGTTTTTAGCTTTTTGAGGAACCTCCATACTCTTTTCCATGAAGGTTCCCTTTTCTACACATCTTTGCCAACACTTATTTCTTGTCCTTTTGATGCTAGCCATTCTGACAGGTGTGGTAATATCTCATTGTGGTTTTGATTTTACATTTTTTAAAAGATTTAGTGATGCTGAACATATTTTCATGTATCCATTGTCCATCTGTAGGTCTTCTTCAGAAAAATATCTATTCAGGTTCTCTGTTCATTTTTAATCAGATTATATGTAGGGTTATTTCATTTTTTGTTTTGTGTGTGTAAAGTTGTATAAGTTCTTTACATATTTTGGATATTAACCCCTTATTGGAATATATCATTTGCAAATACCTTCTCACATTCAGTAGGTTGACTTTTCATTTTGTTGGTTTCCTTCACTGTATGAAAGTTTTTAATTTGGGTATAGTCCCCAATAGTTTGTTTTCACTTTTGCTTCCCTTGCCTGAAGAGACCTATCTAGAAAAATGTTATGAAAGCTGAAGTCCAAGAAATTACTACTCATGTTTTCCTCTAGTACTAGTAGTAGTATGATTTCAGATGTTGCATTTAGGTCCTTAATTCATTTTTATTTTTGTGTATGGTGTGGGGATGTGATCCAGTTTCATTCTTCTGCATGTAGCTGTCCATTTTCCCAGTACCACTTTTTGAAGAGGTCTTTTCCCCATTTTATATTCTTGCCTCCTTTTATTGTAGATTAGTGATCATATAAGTGTGGGTTTATTTCTGGGCACCCAGCTGTTACACATTGATCTTTGTGTCTTTTCATGCCAGCAGTATATTGTGTTGTTATAGCTTTGTAGAATATCTTGAGATCTGGAATTGTGATAACTGTAGCTTTGTTCTTTCTCAAGTTTGCTTTGGGTATTCAAGGTCTTCTGTGGTTCCATACAAATCAGGATTATTTGTTCTAATCCTGTGGGAGGAAAATACATGGTTGGTATTTTGATAAGGATTTTGCATTGAATTTGTAGATTGCTTTCGGTAATATGGGCATTTTAACAATATTCTTCCAATCCATGAATATGGTACATTTTTCCATTTACGTCATTCTCAATTTCTTTCATCAGTGTTTCAAACTTTTTAGATTATAGGTCTTTCACCTCAAGTTTATTCCTAGGTATTTTATTCTCTTTTGGTGCAATTGTAAATGGATTGCTTTATTTCCTTCTGCTACTTCATTATTGGTATATGGAAATGTAGCATATTTCTGTATTTATATCCTGCAATTTACTGAATTCATTTATTCTAATTTTATGGTGGAGTTTTTAAGGTTTTCTATATATATCATCTGACAAGTAATGATAGTATTATTTACCAATTTGGAAGTCTTTTTTAAATTATTATTATTTTTTTTTACATATAATGTATTATTTGCCACAGGGGTACAGGTCTGTGAATCATCGGGCTTACACCTTTCACAGTACTCACCACAGCATAAACTCTCCCCAGTGTCCATAACCCAGCCACCCTATCCTTACCCCTCCACACCCCCCCCCAGTTTGTTTCATGAGATTAAGGGTCTCTTATGATTTGTCTCCCTCCAGATCCCATCTTGTTTCATTTTTTCCCTCCTTACCCCCCACAACTCCCCGCCCTGCCCCTGAAATTCCTCATATCAGAGAGATCATATGATAATTGTCTTTCTCTGATTGACTTATTTCACTTAGCATAATACCCTCTAGTTCATCCACATGGTTGCCAATGGCAAAATTTCATTTCTTTTCATTTCTTTTGATGGCTGCATAGTATTCATTGTGTATATATATACCACATCTTCTTTATCCATTCATCTGTTGATGGACATCTAGGTTCTATCCATAGTTTGGCTATTGTGGACATTGCTGCTATAAACATTCAGGTGCACATGCCCCTTCGGATCACTACATTTGTATATTTAGGGTAAATACCCAGTAGTGCGATTACTGGGCCATAGGGTAGCTCAATTTTCAGCTTTTTGAAGAACCTCCATACTGTTTTTCAGAGTGGCTGCACCAGCTTGCATTCCCACCAACAGTGTAGGAGGGTTTCCCTTTCTCTGCATCCTCACCAACATTTGTCATTTCCTGACTTGTTAATTTTAGCCGTTCTGACTAGAGCGAGGTGGTATCTCACTGTGATTTTGATTTTGTATTTCCCTGATGCCGAGTGATGTTGAGCAATTTCTCATGTGTCTCTTGACCATTTGTATGTCATCTTTGCAGAAATGTCTGTTCATGTCTTCTGCCCATTTCTTGATAGGGTTATTTGGTCTTTGGGTGTTGAGTTTGATAAGTTCTTTATAGACTTGGATACTAGCCCATTATCTGATATGCCATTTGCAAATATCTTCTCCCATTCTGTCAGTTATCTTTTGGTTATGTTGACTGTTTCCTTTGCTGTGCAAAAGCTTTTTATCCTGATGAAGTCCCAATAGTTCATTTTTCCCCTTGCTTCCCTTGCCTTTGGTGATGTTCCTAGGAAGAAGTTGCTGCAGCTGAGGTCAAGGATGTTGCTGCCTGTGTTCTGCTCAAGGATTTTGATGGATTCCTGTCTCACATTGAGTTCTTTCATCCATTTTGAGTCTATTTTTGTGTGTGGTCCAGTTTCATTCTTCTGCATGTGGCTGTCCAATTTTCCCAACACCATTTATTGAAGAGACTGTCTTTTTTCCATTGGACATTCTTTCCTGCTTTGTCAAAGATTAGTTGACCATAGAGTTGAGTGTCCATTTCTGGCCTCTCTGTTCTGTCACATTGATCTATGTGTCTGTTTCTGTGCCAATACCATACTGTCTTGATGATTACAGCTTTGTAATAGAGCTTAAAGTCTAGAATTCTGATGCCACCAACTTTGGTTTCTTTTGCAACATTCCTCTGGCTATTTGGGGTCTTTTCTGGTGCCATATAAATTTTAGGATTATTTGTTCTACTTCTTTGAAAAAAAATTGTTGGTATTTTGATAGGGATCACATTAAATGTGTAGATTGCTCTAGGTAGCATAGACATTTTCACAATATTTGTTCTTCCAATCCATGAGCATGGAACGTTTTTCCATTTCTTTGTGTCNCATGGAAGGTTTTTCCATTTCTTTGTGTCTTCCTCAATTTCTTTCATGAGTACTTTATAGTTTTCTGAGTGTAGATTCTTTGCCTCTTTGGTTAGGTTTATTCCTAGGTATCTTATGGTTTGGGGTGTAATTGTAAATGGGATTGACTCCTTAATTTCTCTTTCTTCTGTCTTGCTGTTGGTGTATAGAAATGGAACCAATTTCTGTGCATTGATTTTTATATCCTGACACTTTACTGAATTCCAGTATGAGTTCTAGGAGTTTTGGAGTGGAGTCCTTTGGGTTTTCCACACAAAGTATCATATCATCTACAAAGAGTGGGAGTTTGACTTCTTCTTTGCCAATTCCGATGTCTTTTATTTCTTTTTGTTGTCTGATTGCTGAGGCTAGGACTTCTAGTACTATGTTGAATAGCAGTGGTGATAGTGGGCATCCCTGCTGTCTTCCTGACCTTAGGGGAAAAGCTTTCAGTTTTTCCCCATTGAGAATGATGTTCGCTGTGGGTTTTTTATAGATGGCTTTGATTATATTGAGGTTTGTATACTCTATCCCTACACTATGAAGAGTTTTTATCAAGAAGGGATGCTGTACTTTGTCAAATGCTTTCTCAGCATCTATTGAGAGTATCATGTTCTTTTTCTTTCTTTTATTAATGTATTGTATCACAATTGATATCACAGATGTTGAACCAAACTTGCAGCCCAGGAATAAATTCCACTTGGTCGTGGTGAATAATCCTTTTAATGTACTGATGGATCCTATTGGCTAGTATTTTGTTGAGGATTTTTGCATCTGTGTTCATGAAGGATATTGGTCTGTAATTCTCCTTTTTGATGGGATCTTTTTCTGGTTTGGGGATCAAGGTAATGCTGGCCTCATAAAATGAGTTTAGAAGTTTTCCTTCCATTTCAGTCTTCCTTTAGTTTCAGGAGAATAGGTATTAAGTCTTCTTTAAATGTCTGGCTGAATTCCCCTGAGAAGCCATCTGGCCCTGGGCTCTTGTTTATTGGGAGATTTTTGATGACTGGTTCAATGTCCTTACTGGTTATGGGTCTGTTCAGGTTTTCAATTTCTTCTGGGTTCAGTTTTGGTAGTTTATACATTTCTAGGAATGCATCCATTTTTTCCAGATTGTCAAATTCGCTGGTGTAGAGTTGCTCATAATATGTTCTTATAATTGTATTTCTTTGGTGTTGGTTGTGATCTCTCCTCTTTCATTCATGATTTTATTAATTTGGGCCCCTTCTCCTTTCTTTTTGATAAGTCTGGCCAGGGGTTTACCAATCTTATTGTTTCAAAGAACCAACTCCTACTTTTGTTGATTTGTTCTACTGTTCTTTTGGTTTCTATTTCGTTGATTTCTGCTCTGATCTTTACTATTTCTCTTCTGCTGGGTTTAGGCTTTCTTTGCTGTCCTTTCTGTAGCTCCTTTAGGTGTAGGGTTAGGTTGTGTACTTGAGACCTGTCTTGTCTCTTGAGAAAGGCTTGTATTTCTATATACTTTCCTCTCAGGACCACTTTGGCTGTGTCCCAAAGATTTTGAGAAGTTGTTTTCATTTTCATTTATTTCCATGAATTTTTTTAAATTCTTTAATTTCCTGGTTGACCCATTCATTCTTTCATAGGATGTTCTTTAGCATCCATGTATCTGAGTTCTTTCTAACTTTTCTCTTGTGATTGAGTTCTAGTTTCAAAGCATTATGGTCTTTAAATATTCAGGGAATGATCCCAATCTTTTGGTACCAGTTGAGACCTGATTTGTGAGCCAGGATGTGATCTATTCTGCGGAATGTTCTATGTGCACTAGAGAAGAATGTGTATTCTGTTGTTTTGGGTTGGAATGTTCTAAATATATCTGTGATGTCCAACTGATCCAGTGTGTCATTTAAAGCCTTTATTTCCTTGTTGATCTTTTGCTTAGATGATCTGTCCATTTCAGTGAGGAGGGTGTTAAAGTTCCCTACTGTTATTGCCTTATTGTCGATGTGTTCTTTGATTTTGTTATTAATTGGTTTATATAATTGGCTGCTCCCATGTTAGGGGCATAGATATTTAAAATTGTTAGATCTCCTTGTTGGACAGACCCTTTAAGTATGATATAGTGTCCTTCCTCATCTCTTATTATAGTCTTTGGCTTAAAATCTAATTTATCTGATATAAGGATTGCTACCCCAGTTTTCTTTTGACATCCATTAGCATGGCAAATTGTTGTCCACCTCCTCACTTTAAATCTGGAGGTGTCTTTGGGTCTAAGACAAGTTTCTTGTAGACAGCATATTGATGGGTCTTGTTTTTTTTAATCCATCCTGATACCCTGTGTCTTTTGGGGCATTTAGCCCATTTACATTCAGGGTAACTATTGAAAGATATAAATTTAGTGCCATTGTATTGCCTGTAAGGTGACTATTACTGTTTGTCGTCTCCGTTCCTTTCTTGTCTATGTTACTTTTAGGCTTTCTCTTTGCTCAGAGGACCCAATATTTCCTGTAGGACTGGATTGGTGTTTGCAAATTCCTTTTGTTTTAGTTTGTCCTGGAAGCTTTTTATCTCCCCTTCTATTTTCAATGACAACCTAGCTAGGTATGGTATTCTTGGCTGCATATTTTTCTTGTTTAGTACTCTGAATATATCATGCCAACACTTTCTGGCCTGCCAGGTCTCTGTGGATAGGTCTGCTGCCAATCTAGTATTTCTACCATTGTATGTTACAGACCTCTTGTCCCAAGCTGCTTTCAGGATTTTCTCTTTGTCACTAAGACTTGTAAGTTTTACTATTAGATGATGGGGTGTGGACCTATTTTTATTGACTTTGGAGGGGGGTTCTCTGTGTCTCCTGGATTTTGATGCTTATTCCCTTTGCCAAATTAGGGAAACTCTCTACTATAATTTGCTCCAATATACTTTCTTCCCCTCTCTCTCTTTCTTCTTCTTCTGTAATCCCAATTATTCTAATATTGTTTCATTTTATGGTATCACTTATCTCTTATTCTACCTCGTGGTCCAGTAGTTGTTTGTCACTCTTTGGCTCAGCTTCTTTATTCTACATCACTTGGTCTTCTGTATCACTAATTCTCTCTTCTGCCTCATTTATCCTATCAGTAAGAGCCTCCATTTTTTTATTGCACCTCATTAATAGCTTTTTTGATTTCAACTTGGTTAGATTTTAGTTTTTATTTATCCAGAAAGGGATTTTATTTCTCCAGAAAGGGATTCTCTAGTATCTTCCATGCTTTTTTCAAGCCCAGCTAGCACCTTCATAATCATCATTCTGAACTCTAGTTCTGACATATTACTAATGTCCACATTGATTAGGTTCCTAGCCATCAGTACTGCCTCTTGTTTTTGTTTGTTTGTTTGTTTGTTTGTTTGTGGTGGTGAACTTTTCCACCTTGTCATTTTATCCAGATAAGAATAGATGAATGAGAGAACAAAGGGTAGCAACGTCCCCAGAAAAAATGCACACTAACCAAATCAGAAGAGACCCGAAACCAGCAGGAAAAGAAAGGAGAGGGAACAAAGAAGAAAAAATATATATCTATATCTATATATATTAGACCGATGAATTGAACAGAGCCACACATTTTGTTTTGGGTGTATTTTAGTCTGTTAGTTTTGGGTATATTTTGGTCTGTTAGAAGAAACTACCTCCCAAAATTTTAAAGAAAAAAATACTTATATAATATATATTACACACACGCACGCACACACGTAAGGGTAAACACGATGAAGGGATGGAATATGATAGTAAAGATGAAAATTTAGAGTCTAAAAAAGGAATGGATAAGAAGTTGGTTGAAAAAAAAAAGAGGAATGAATGTGATCAGGCTGGAGATTAGAACAAAGCATGTGTTGCATGAGTATGCCATGAAACTTTCCTGCTACAAAACTGAAAACTGAGTAGTATCACATCTGCTATCTCCACTTCCCTATATGGTTTTTACTGGTATCACAAAACTCATAAACATTAAAGTAAAAGAATTGGAGGGGAGGGGGGTGGGCAAAGGGGGATAATCAAGAGACTGGAGCTAGCAAGGTGAAAGTCTTCAGATGGTTATTGAAAAATAGGACGAGTAAAGCAGACGTTGATGCAGTTAAAATAAAGGCATGATGGAACACTAATAGGGATTGAATAAACAGTGTTACCCCATGTGGTTGCCCAAATATTGAAGGGCCCCCAAATAGTCTGCTATTTTAACCAATGTTTGGAGGAATTGAAAAAGCCAGAAGGCAAAGATTACAATGAGATACCTCACCAGCAGCCTCTTGGAGCAGTGTTTGGGCAGGCTAATCAAGTTAAAGGTTGACAAAAGGGCCAGAGTCCCTTGGCTCAACACCTCACTGGGAACCCAAAGTCTTTTGCAAATAAGTGGATAAAATGGCCAAGGGTGGGATGCAGAGGGGGGCGATGAAGAAGAAGAAAATTTTCCAGGACTCCTTGATAAGGGAATTCCATGGATCATTGTACCAAAACCCATTGGTGAAGTTCTGACATGATCTACAATTAGATTAAGAAAAAATAAAAATATAATGGTTGCTAGGATTATGGAGTTAGAATGTTTAAGCAGATATTACTTAAAGAAGTATCTCCCCTACCTGAATGGTTAACTGGAAAAAGTATTATATCTAGCCAGCAAACACTTCCCTACACAGTATTGTAAAACCAAGTAGAGACTATAGTTAGGAATGTAAGAGTTGACGGAATTATGTTAAAAGCTTATAGAAGAATTTGTATCTTTTGAAAAGGTTCTATGTGAAATAGTTGTGTCTCTTACCAGATTGTATTATGGGGATGTACATGGTATTTCACTGGGAAACCTTTCTCCTACCTAAGATTGTAAAGACAGAAGACATGTAAAACTACCCTCCAAGCAATATTAATTGAAATTGGGATCAAGTAAGACTGTCTGAACTCAGTGTAGAGTAGAAGCTAGAGAACTGGTGGAAAGAAATCTATGTCACAGCCCTATGTGGAACCCTGGGTAGGGCTTATTACAGGGGCCTGTGAGTGCCTCTCAACAGTGATTACTGGGACATTAGATGAGAGAATTTCCATTTGAGGAGCATTACCACCTTGCTATTGAGCATCATTAACTGAAGCTATCCTTACTACTTAGAGACATAAAGTGGTCCTGAAACACAAAATATCCACAATGTCTAAAATGGTATTAGAGGAACACCCTAATGGGGATGACAGTACCCAGAAGAGTTCCATAATATGGAAATAGTTTATACAAAACCATACTGCCTGGAGAATGCCAGAAGGAGGTACCCAAAAGCAGGGAGCCTCTTTTCCTCTAGGGCCAATTTTTGAGCCCCCTGAGAAACTGTCAGAACCAACTGCCACATGAACAACATCCTATGAACAGCTCTCCACTGAACAACAAAGAGATGCTTGGTTTATGGATGTTTGTGGATGGTAGTTCCAAGGTGAATAGATAACATTCTATTTGGAAGGCCACCACCATTACTGAAGAAGATAAAAACAAGCTCGGTGGGCCAAACTGCATGCTGTTTTTCTAGCAGTTATTGGAGAACTAACCTGTGGTAAGAGGCCCTATCTTTGGGTTTTTATTGGCTTATGGGGTGTGGCCAATGGCTTGGCCATATGGTAAGGTGGATATGGAAAACTGGACTATTAAGAGGATGCCCATTTGAGGGATGGCCCTGCGGAAAACACTCTGTGAACCTAAGGAGCATATAAAGAATATGTTGATACCCATCACAAGAAACCCTTCTGGGTTTGGAAGGTGAGTAGAACAAACTAGTAGATATCCCTGGACACCCCCTTGAGATGGCCATCTGGGTCCATGAAATGAGTGGAAATGGGGATACTATATAGCAAAGCAGAAATGGGTTAAATGTGGGCATCTTCCTCTTTACCCCCTGAGGCATAAAATGCCAGTATGAATTTTCTCTCTTTTTTAAAGATTTTATTTATTTGACAGAGTGAGAGAGAACAGCTGGGGGAGAAGCACAGGGAGAGGGAGAAGCAGATTCACCACTAAGCAGGGAGCCCAAAGCAGGGCTTTATCCCAGGACCCTGACCTAAGGGATCATGACCTAAGTTGGAGGCTAACTCTTAACGGACTGAGTCACCCAGGTACCCCCAGTAAGAACTTTCTATCTGGCAGTCAGTGAAACAGAAATTGTAAATGGCCATATGGCAGATTCTCTGGGAAAGCCCTGAAGATAGCTGGTGAGTCAAACTGAGGCTGGTAGCCTTCAGAGGGCTACATGAGTCCTGACAAGAATAGACACTGACTCTAGCCCGGGCTTTGTTTACTCTGTGGTAGATGCAAATGCTCAGAGTATTTGAAAGAACTCTCGACTCCAGGAAATAAACTGAGGGTTGCAGAAAAGGAGGTGGGTGGGGGGATGGGGAACTTAATGATGGGCATTAAGAAGGGCACATGATGTGATGAGCAATGGGTGTTATACACAATTAATGAGTCATTGAACATTATGTCAAAAATTAATGATGTACTATATGTTAGCTAGTTGAATTTAAAATTTTAAAAGTTACCAAAGGAAAAGAAAAAGAACCAGAACAACAGATAATTGTACCAATTTGGACAGTGGACCATTATTTCTTCAGACCATGGGACTCCCTTCATAGCCTGTGATGTCCAAGACCTGTCCTCCTCAGAGTAATAGTTTTATAAGAAAATGGATAAGGCAATTAAAATATCCATCTTCTAAAATGGGCAGGGGGAGGAGAGGCCTGAAGAGCTGGTTTGCATGTCCTCATGAGTACATGATCATACTCAACAGGAACATGAGTGGACTTATAGGAGTGTCCCGCTGGATAATTTTTTTTCTGGAGGATCTGCAGAAATGGTGATAGAGTAGATACTAGTATTCTTCCTTCTTTACATCACCTCAACTTCTTTTCCCCTACCTACTTGATACAGTGGTCGAAAGACCACTAAAGGGGCTATAAACAGGGAAAATTTCTAAGCAAGAAACTGAAACTACACTTTTGCCTTTTATGTCAGAATTCCTAAGGGCCTGAGTGGACAGGATGTGCCCTCACCCCACCTGGCAAAATTGGATTAACAGTGAATACAGTTATATTACCAGATAATACACTAGCTCTGTACTTATGTAACCTTCCTCTGTGGAATAGGAGTAGACTGAGGCAGCACTTCCTAGACTAGTATTGCTCTTTGCAATCCAGACCAGCATGGTGGCCAAACCTAATGTCCCTTCCAAAAAGGGAAAATTTGGGATATAAATGGAAAGAAAGAAAAATAGTAGCTGAGGGTGAGGTAATGAGAAAATGGGTTCCAATATTGCATTAACACATAAAAAAGGCTTGAAGTGAGAAAGGATCTTAGAGGGCCCTTAAAGGACTTCTCTCTTTCAGGCATCCAGTATAATTGAGCTATTACTGAGACCATTCAAGCTTTTGGAACCCGACAAGATCAAATGGAAGCCTGCAAACCCTGAGGGGCGTCACCCTGGGATAACTTTTCATATGATACAGTGCTGGACTGGATAGTTAATTGTGACTCAATGAGATTTTAGTCACGTGCTAATATTTAATTTTATGACTGTATTCCTGTAAAAGGTCAGGGTTTGAAGACCAGGGGTTGGACTGTGATGTAAAAATTTGAAAGAAAGGGGCGCCTGGGTGGCTCAGAGGGTTAAGCCTCTGCCTTCAGCTCAGGTCATGATCTCGGGGTCCTGAGATCGAGCCCCGCATCAGGTTTTCTGCTCACCAGGGAGCCTGCTTTGCCCTCTCTCTCTGCCTGCCTCTCTGCCTGCTTGTGATCTCTCTCTTTCTCTGTCAAATAAATAAAATCTTTAAAAAATTTTTTGAAAGAAAATCGTGTTTGGTTATTCCAAAGACCCAAATATTTCTCAGAAATACTGTTTTCATCTACAGATCCTAAAAACATTTCAGAACCATTTAGGTGATGGGTGTCTTAATACTAGTGAAGGTAGATTTTGGACCCTACTTAGAGTAGGAGCTGATTGCCAGGAGAACCAACCATGTAATTAGAAGGCTGGGACATTCAGCCCTACTTCCTGACACCCACAAAAGGGAGAGGAGCTGAAGGTAGAATCAACCAAAAGTCCTTGACTGAGTCAATCAAGACTATGCAATGAAGTCTCCATTAAAAGCCCAAAAGCTCAGAGAGCTTTCTGGGTTAGCAAACATACTGGAGATACAGGAAGAGTAAGAGAAATGGAGAGGGCATGGAAACTTGATGCCCTTTCCCCATACCTTGCCCTATGTATCTCTTCATCTGACTGGTGACTCATATATTTTATCATTTCCTTTAGTAAGCATAAGTGTTTCCTTGGGTTTCTGAGCCACTGTAACAAATTAAAAGAACCTAAGGAGGAAGTCTTGAGAATCTCTGATCTAACCAGTTAGTCAGAAGTGCAGGTTACAACTTGGAACCTGTGCCTGATGTCTAAAGTAAGGGATGGGACACAGTTATGTAGCACTGAGCACTTACCTGTGGAATCTGGGTCTTTGGGTAAATAGTGTCAGGATTTGGTTGATAATCCCAGGCATTTTGGTGGTGTCTGAGAATTGCTTGGTGATGAGCTAGGGCACCCCTTCCCCCCACATTGGAATTGGGTCTGGTAATTCTAAAAGAGACAGTATGAGGAATATTTTCTTATTCCTGGTCTTTGAGGAAAGCTTTCAGGTTTTCATCATTGAGTAAAATGTTAGCCATGGGCTTGTTATAAATGGCTGTTATGGTGTTGAGTTGTGTTCCCTCTATATCCACTTTGTTGAGCCTGTTTATCATTAATGGATGTTGAATTTTTCCAACGCTTTTTCTGTATCTATTGAGATGATGATATGATTTTTATTTTTTTCTGATGTGGTATACCACATTGATTGATTATAGTTATTGAATCATCCTTATACCCATGGAATAAATCCCATGTTATGGTAGTTTATATACCTTTTAATATACTGTTGAATTTGGCTTACTAGTACTTTGAGAAAATTATATGTATCTTTATCAAGGATATTGGTGTATAATTTTCTTCTTGGAGTGTTTTTTTCTGTTTTAGTGTCAGGATAATGTTGGCCTCCTAGAGTCAAAGTGGTTACTCCTTGCAAATTTTGGGGAAAGTTTGAGAATAATTGGTATTAATTTTTTCTTAAATGTTTGGTATAATTCACCAGCAAAGCCACCTTGTTTTGGACTTTAGTTTGGGAGGATTTTTCTTTTTTCTTTCTTTCTTTCTTTCTTTCTTTCTTTCTTTCTTTCTTTCTTTCTTTCTTTCCTTCTTTCTTTCTTTCTTTCTTTCTTTCTTTTTTTTTTTTTAATTTATTCACTTATTTATTTCACAGAAGGAGAGAGATTACAAGGAGGCAGAGAGACAGGCAGAGAGACAGGCGGGGGGGGGGGGGGGAAGCAGGCTCCCTGCTGAGCAGGAAGCCCTCTGTGGGCCTCAATCCCAGGACCCTGAGATCATGACCTGAGCTGAAAGCAGAGGCTTTAACCCACTGAGCCACCCAGGCGCCCTGGGAGGATTTTTCTTATTGAGTCAATTTTGCTAGTAATTAGTCTGTTCAGATTTCCAATGTTTTTCATGATTCATTCCTGGAAGATTGTATGTTTCTAGGAACTTATCCATTTCTTGTAGGTTGTCTAATTTGTGGCATATATTCATAGTGGTCTCTTACAATCCTTTGTATTTTTGTGGTATCAGTTGTAATTTCTTTCACTTATGATTTTGAGTTCTCTCTTTTTCTTGATGAGTCTGGTAAATGTTTACCCATTTCCTTTATCTCTTCTACAAACCAACCCTTATTTTCGTTGGTCTTTTCCATTGTTTTTACTCTTTTTCATTCATTTCCCCTCTGACATTTATTTCAGTGGAAAAACCACTGAAATGAATTTTGTCCCAGTGGTTGCTCAATTGCATGTTTAGCCTGAATCTGGGTTTTTTTCCTACTTTTTTCTTGTAATTGATTTCTAGTTTCATACTATTGTTATTAGAAAACAATGCTTTATATGCTTTCAATTTTCTTAAACTTATTGAGACCTGTTTTGTGGCCTAACATGTGATTCATCTTGAAGAATGTTCCATGTGCACTTAAATAATGTATATACTGTTGTTTTGGATGGAATGTTCTATATATGTCTGCCAAGTTCATCCAGTCTAATGTTTAAGGCATACTGGCCGCCCCCCCCCACTCCCCACACCTCTGATGGTCTATCCATTGATGTAAGTAGGAGGTTAAAGTCCCCTTCTATTGTAGTGTCAATTTCTCCTTTATATTGGTTAATATTAATCTTACATATTTAGGTGCTCCTTTGTTGGGAATACATTATCTGTAACTGCTTTATCTTGTTGGATTAATCCCTTTATCATTATGTAAATGATTTCCCTTGTTACAGTCTTTGTCTCTTGTGATAGTCTTTGTTTTAATATCTTTTTTTTTCTTTTTCTCCAAGTACTGCTACTTCAGCTTTCCTCTAATTCCATTTGCATGGAACATTTTATCCCATCCCTTTAGTTTCAGTCTGTATGTGGTTTTAGGCCAACAGTGAGTCTCTTGTAGGCAGCATATAGATGGGTCTTGGTTTTTTATCTATCCAGTCGCCCTGCATCTTTTGATTGGAGGATTTAGACCATTTACATTTAAAGTAATTGATAGGTATGTACTTACTGCCATTTTCTTATTTGCTTTCTGGTTGTTCTTTGTAGTTCTTCTCTGTTCCTTTCTTTATTCTCTCCCCCTTGTGATTCAATAACGTTCTTTGTGTTATGTTTGGAATCCTTTTTCTTTTTGCGTATCTATTAATAGGTTTTTGGTTTATGGTCATCATGAGATTTATACATAACACCCTAGGTATATAGCACTCTTTTAAGTTGACACTTAAGTTTAACACTTTCTAAGAGCAGTGTTTTGCTTCACACACATGCACACTCACACACACACATTTTGTGTATTTGATGTCCTATTTTGTATCTTTGTGTCTGTATCCCTTAACTAATTATTGTAGACATATTGATTTTACTACCTTTAACTTTTATACTAGCTTTATAAGTGGCTGATACACTGCTTCAGTATAATTCTTTTGCCAGTGAAGTTTTCTTTCATAATATTCTTCTAATTATAGCCCTTCCCCCCCAAAGAAGAAGTCCCTTTGACATTTGTTAGATCAGTTAGGTTGTGATGAGTTCCTTTAACTTTTGTCTGGGGAAACCCTGTCTCTCCTTTAATTCTGAATGATAAACTTGCTGGGTAAAGTATTCTTGATTGTAGGCTTTCTTTTCCTTTTAACACTTTTCAGGACAGGGAGGTGGCATGATATATTCAAATTTTCTACTGAAAAATCAGCTTAGCCTTATAGGTGTTCTATTGTATTTAACTAGTTGCTTTTCTCTTGCTGGTTTTAAAATTCTCATTATTTTTAATCTTTGATATTTTAATTATTATATATCTTAGTATACACCTTTTTCAGTTTATCTGGTTTGGGTCTCTCTATACTTCCTGGACCTAGTTGTGTAGGATGAGGGAAGTATTCAGCTGTTTCTTCAAATGTATGTTCTTCCCCTTCTTTCTTTTCCTTCTGGGATCCCTATAATGTAGATATTAGTATGTTTATTGTCCCAGAGATCCCTTAAACTTTCCTCATCTTTAAAATTCTTCTTTTTGCTCTTCAACTTGGATGAACCTGTCTTCCAGATCACTAATCCATTCTACTTCATTCTCCATTCTGCTATTGATTTTTCTCTATGGTATTTTTCATTTTGGTTATTGTATTATTTAGTTCCAATCAGTTCTTTTGTTTTCCATTTTGCCGTTGAATTTCTCACCATATTCATCCATTCTACTCCTGAGTTCACAGAGCATCTTCATGACCATTAGTTTGTACTCATCAGGTAGATTTCTTATTTCCATCTTTATTTTTCTGAGGTTTGGCTTCGTTTTTTGTTGGTAACATATTCCTCTGTCTCTTCATTTTGCTTGACTGTGTTTGTTTCTGTGTGTTAGGTAGACCAGCTATGACTCCCAATCTTGAAGGAGTGACCTTAACATAGAAGGTGTCTTACAGAGCCCAGAAGGGCAATCCCCCCTGACCATCACAACCAGGTATTCCAGGGAGACTCCTGTGTGGGCTGTATGCATCCTCTTACCATAACTGGGTTGTGACCTGCCTGGCTAAAAGGCCTAGCTGGGGGTATTCTGGGTGTGCTGGTTGGTGAGTCTAGCCCCTAT
The DNA here is from genome assembly GCA_002007465.1 of Ailurus styani. Taxonomy (NCBI): domain Eukaryota; kingdom Metazoa; phylum Chordata; class Mammalia; order Carnivora; family Ailuridae; genus Ailurus; species Ailurus styani. The sequence continues at coordinate 2,459,383 of LNAC01000104.1, read as the reverse complement.
TATGGCTGACTGTAAAGCCCAGCTGCAAGTGTTGTGAGCATGTGGATGAGCAGGTCTACCTCCCTCTCCATCCTCAGGCAGGATCTGCTTTGTGGAGGGCTCTTCCCAGGCATGGATGTCTGCCAGATGTGGTCAGGTGGAAGTTGCTTTGGGGGGTACACGCTTCCCAGCTGATGACACCCTGCAGGTTGGCAGGACAGGAGCCACTTTGGAGGACACTGGTCCTGGCCAGTGTTGCCTGGCAGGCATGATGGGGTGGGAGGAGTGTCTGCTAGGCCAGGCCAGTTAAGTAGGTGAATGCTGGGGCAGGGCAAATGGTACTGGCAAGATAGATGGAGCATGTCAGCACTGGCACCTGCCAGCATGGAGCCAGCCCAGCAGTAGGATAGCAAGAAAAATGGAGTCCTCCAGCACTTTTGCTTCCAGAGAAAGTTCTCACAGATCCTGCCCCTCTGTCACATACCTTAAAGTTAGTCAAAAAATCTCCTATAAGTATGACCCAGGTGCTTTTCAAACTGCTTCTGTGCTGGGTTCCCTAGTGAGTAAGTTTTTCATGTGCCCTTTAAGAATGGATTCTGTTTCCTCTAGTCCTCCAGCTCTCCTGGAGTTGTCTCACTGATTTTTCAAAGTCAAACATGGGAGCTAATTTCAGTACATGTCCCCAGGGTGGGGAATGCCCAATGTGGAATTTAAACTTCTTGCTCCTCAGAGAGAACCTCTGTGCCTATGATATCCTTCCCACTTGTGGGTCACTACAATGAGGGGGCAAGTCCCAACTACACCTTGCTACCATTCTCAATGTGGCTTTTTTTTTCATATCTTTACCTGTGGAATAGCTGTTATGCTAGTCTCCAGGTCATTCTCAGAATTGCTTTATAGGTACTGTTGACTTTTTGAACAATATGTGTTTGAACTGCATAGGTTCACTTATAGATTTTTTTTCAATAAATAAAGTACCTATAAATGTATTTTTTCTTATGATTTTCTTAGTAACATTTCTTTAGCTTACTTTATTGTAAGAATATAATATATAATATGTATACAAAATGTATTATATCAACTGTCATCAGCAAGGCTTCTGGTCAACAGTAGGCTAGTAGTAAAATTTGGGGGGAGTCAAATTTATACACAGATTTTTGACTACATGGTGGGTTATGGTGCCCATAACCCCCACATTCTTCAGTGGTCAAGTGTAGTTGCAGCCTTGGTGTGTCTGTGAAAGGAGGTTGGCTCAGGATTCTCCTACTCTGTCATTTTATCTAGACCTGAAATTGATTGATTTTGTAATGATAAGCCAAACTTGCATTCCTGGAATTTATTCCACTTTTGATATATGACTAGATTCAAAAATATATATTGCTGGATTAATTTAATATTTTCTTCTCTGCTCTATTTAGATATTATTGACATATAATAATACATGTATACAAGATAATTATTAGATACATACATGTATCATGAAATGATTACCACAATAAATTTAGTTAATATCCGTCACCTCCTATTCTTACAGATTTTTTCTCTTGTACTGAGAACTTTCAAGATCTACTCTTAATAACTTTCAAATATACAATATAGCATTAACTGAAGTAACCATGCTGTATGTTACAATCCTAGAACTTATTAATTGGTTGTACCTTTTCAGCGCCTTCACCCAATTCCTCCACCCTTACCCATGGCGAACACAAATTTAAAATCTGTTTCTATGAATTTATTTATATTTAATTTTACATATGAGATCATGTAGGAGTATCCATTTTTCTTTGACATATTTCACTTAACACAATGCCCTCAAGGTTCATTCATGTTGTCATAAGTGGCAAGATTCCCCCCCCTTTTTTTTAACACACACACACACAAACACACACACACACCGGAATACTATTCAGCTGTGTGTGTGTGTGTGTGTGTGTGTTTTATTACTGATGTTTAGGAATTTGATTCTGTCTTGGTGTGTGATTCACACCTTGGTGTGACTTTTCTTTTTATTGGGTTTTGTGTTTATTTGGTTTCTTAGGTTTTGTAGGATTTCACTCATCTTCTTGGATCTGTGTATAAGTAGCATTCACATTTGATAAATTTTTAGACCTCATTCCTTCAAACACTTTCTTCTTTGCCCTCACTTTCTGGGATTTCAACTACACATATATTAGAAGAACTTGATGTTGTTCCCGAATAACTGAAGCACTCTTCATATTTTTTTCCTTTTTCCTTTTGTTAATTTTTATTGCTATGTCTTCCAAGTTTAATGATCTTTTCTTTTTCTTTCAAGATTTTATTTAAACTCAAGTTAGTTAATACATAGTAGTATTCGTTTCAGGGGTAGAATTTAGTGATTCAACACCAGCATTTAACACCCTGTGCTCATTATAATTTTATTGACCTTTTGATCATTTCCCCCAACAGTGCACCAGGCTTCCCTTTTCTCCACATCATCACCAACACTTATAGTTTGTCTTTTCAATGACAGCCATCCTGGCAAATGTGAGGAGATATCTCATTGTCGTTTTGATTTTCATTTCTCTTATGATGAGTGATGTTGAGCACCTTTTCATGGATCACTCAGCCATTTGTCTTTGTAAAATGTCTATTCAGTTCCTCTGCCTATTTAATCATTTTTTTCTATTGAGTTTTATGTTTCTTAAATATTTTGGATATTGATGCCTTAACATGTACATGATTTACAAACATGTAAATCCTTTGCTGTGCAGGGGCTTTTTAGTTTGATGTAGTCCCATTTGTTTATTTTTGCTTTTGGTGTCAAATCTCAAAAAATCACTGTCAAGACCCACACCAAGAAACTTACTGCCTGTGTTTTCTTCTAGGAGTTTTTTGGTTATATTCTTACATGCCAGTCTTGAATCCATTTTGAGTTGATTTTTGCATACAGTGTAAAATAAGGGTCCAATCATCCTTTTTGCATGATGCTGACCAGTTTTGCCAACACCATTTATTGAAGAGCCTACTATTCCCAATTGTATATTCTTGGCATCTTTGTTGTAAGTTAGTTGACTATCAATGCATAGGTTTATTTCTGGATTCTCTATTTTGTTCCATCTCTATGTGTCTGTTTTTTATGCCAATACCCCATAGAGTTCTAATTACTATAGCTTTGTAATACAGTTTGAAATCAAGAAGTATAATCCCCCCAGATTTTTTATTTTTCAAGACATCTTTGGCTATTCAGGATCTTCTATAGTTCCTTAAAAATTTTAAAATGATTTGTTCTATTTCTATGAGAAATGCCATTGATATTCTGGGATTATGTTAAATCTGTAGATTGCTTTGGGCAGTATAGGCATTTTAATAATAGTCTTTCAATCCATCAATTTGTTTCCTTTGTTAAATTTATTTTTAAGTATTTGTGATGCAATTTTAAATGGGATTATTTCCTTAATTTCTGATAGTTTCATTGTTAGTGTATAAAAATGCAACTTATTTTTTTGTACATTGACTTTTTTATTCTGCATTTTAGCTGAATTCATTGATTATTTCTGTTTTGTGTTGTGTGTGTGTGTGTGTGTGTGTGTGTGTGTGAAGTCTTTAGGGTTTCCTATATGTAATATCCTATAATTTGCAAATAGTGCCCATTTTACTTCTTCCTCTCCAATTTGGATGTCAACTGTAACCCAAACTTGCATTCCCAGATAGCACCCCACTTTTTATATATGGCTGGATTCAAATTCTATTGCCAGGTTTAATTTCTATTATCTTTTTAAGAATTCTTGCATCTATTTCCACGAGAAATTTGGGTTTATGTTGCTAATGTTTTTGATTATGGTATCAGAATAACTTAGCCTCCTAAAGTATATGGAGAGTCTTTATTTTTGAAAGAGTTAGCATAGGATTGGTATTAGTTCTTTAAATATTTGATAACTTCACCACTAACAACATATGGACTTGAATTTTCTTCATAGCAATGATACAAAATATACATTCAATTTATTTAATTCATATAAGGTTGAATAGGTTTTATATTATTTAAATCAGTTCATAATTTGTGTTTCAAGAAATTCGTTTACACTGGTTGTCAAATTTGTTGACATAAGTGTGTCCATCTTTCTTATCCTTTGAATGTCTGGAGAATCTCTAGTGTTTTTCCTTCTATGTTCTTGATACTGATAATTTGTGTCTTTTATGTTTTAACCTTTGACCAGTTCTTATACATTTTATTAAGCTTTTAAAAGACACAGATTTTTACTTATTTGTTCACTTTTGATTTTATATGTTTCTGCTTTTATATTCCCTGTCTTTTTATTTTGGATTTAACAGCTTTTCTTTTCCTATCTTCTCAAGGAGGCTTAGATCATTTGAGCTACTTTTTCTAAGATAAGCTTTTAATGCTATGACTTTGTCTCTAACCGCTATTTTAGCTACATCTCACATATCTTGATACTTTGTATTTTCTTCAAAATATTTTCTAATTATCTTGTGATTTCTTCTTTGATCCATTGGTTACTTCAGTGTCTAACTCCTAATTTGGAAAATACTCTAATTTTCTTTAATTCTGTGGATGGGCAAAAAAAAAAAAAAACAAAAAAACAAAACCATAATCTATATTACTTCAGTTATTATTTAATCTACTGAGACTTCTTTTGCAACCCAGCATACAGTCTCTTTCAATGAATGTTCCATGTGCACTTCAAAGGAATACATATTTTACTGTTGAGTAAGGAGTTATATATATGAAAATTGGGTCAAGTTTGTTGATTAAAATTATTTAAATCTCCACTTATTTTCTCAATTACTAAGAATATTGAATTCTCCAACTATAATCATAAATTTGTGATGTTTGAGTTTTTCAACCTCTTTTATTAGATTCATACATATTTATATTTTCCTTTTTTTAATATTTGCTATCTTTTTGATAAATCTCCTATTCCTCTTTAACTCTGGATATAATCCTCCCGATCACTTTGATATTGATAAAATTATACCAGATAGCTTCTAATTGGATTTCTTCTAATTTGGATAATTTCTATGCTTTTATTTTTTATTTAATCTGATTTTTATATTTAAAGTGAATTTCTTATAAACAGCATGGAATTGGGTAACAAAGATTAGAGCAGAAATCAACGATATAGGAATCAAAAAAATAGAACAGATCAACAAAACTAGGAGTTGTTCTTTGAAAGAATTACTAAGATAAACCCCTAGCCAGACTTATCAAAAAGAAAAGAAAAAGGACCCAAATAAATAAAATAATAAATGAGAGAGGAGAGATCACAACCAATACCACAGAAATATAAATTCATAAGAGAATATTATAAGCAATTATATGCCAACAAATTAGGTAATCTGGAAGAAGTAGATAAATTTCTAGAAATATATAAACTACAAAAACTGAAACAGGAAGAAAAAACTGAGCAGACCAATAACCAACAAAGAAGTTAAATCAGTATCCAAAAATCTCCCCCAAAAAAGTGAGAGTCCAGAGCTGGATGGCTTCTCATGGGAACCCTGCCAAAGATTTAAAGAAGAATTAATACATATTCTTCTAAAGCTGTTCTGAAAAATAGAAATAGATGAAAACTTCCAAACTTATTCTATGAGTCCATTACCTTGATCCCAAAACCAGCCAAAGACCCCACTAAAAAGGAGAATTACAGACCAAAATCCCTGATGAACATAGGTGCAAAAAATTATCAGTAAGATACTAGCTAATAAAATCCAACAGTACATTAAAATGAGTATTCACCATGATCAAGTGGGATTTATTCCTGGGGTGCAGGGGTGGTTCAACATCCACAAATCAATGTGATACATCACATGAATAAAAGAAAGGCCAAGAACCATATGATCCTCTCAACAAACCCAGAAAAAGCATTTGACAAAATACAGCATCCCTTCCTGATAAAGATCCCCCACCATATAGGGACAGAGGAATATGCCTCAATGTCATAAAAGCCATTTATGAAAGACCCACAGCAAATATCATCCTCAATGGGGAAAAACTGAGAGCTTTTCCCCTAAGGTCAGGAGCATGACAGCAATGTCCACTCTCACCACTGGTGTTCAACATAGTATTAGAAGTCCTGGCCTCACCAATCATATAAAAAAAAAAGAAAAAAAAAAGAAAGAAATGCATCCAAATCTGCAAGGAAGTAGTCAAAACTTCACTCTCTGCAGACTATATGATACTCTATGTAGAAAACCAAAAAGACTCCAGCAAAAATTTGCTGAATTCCTCTATCAGTTCCAACAATGTCACAGGATATAAAACCAATACATAGTAGTCAGTTGTATTTCTTTACACCAATAATGAAGCAGAAGTAAGAGAAGTCAAGGAGTCCATACTATTTACAAGTGTACCACAAACCATAAAACATCTAGAAATAAGCCTAACCAAAGAGGTAAAGGATTCATATGCTGAAAACTATAGAACACTTATGATAGAAATTGCGGAAGACACAAAGAAATAGAAAAACATTCCATGCTCATGGACTGGAAGAACAAATATTGTTAAAATGTCTGTACTACACAAAGCAATCTACATATTCTGTGTAATCCCTATCAAAATGCCATCAGCATTTTTCACAGAGCTGGAACAAACAAGCCAAAATTATGTATGGAATCAGAAAAGACTCCAAATAGCCAAAGTAATGTTGAAAAAGAAAACTAAAGCTAGAGGCATCACAATTCCAGACTTCAAGCTGTATTGCAAAGTTGTAATCATCAAGGCAGTATGGTACTGGCCCAAAAACAGACACTTAGATCAGCAGAATGGAATAGAGAACCCAGAAATTGACCCTCAACTCTGTGGCCAACTAATCTTTGACAAAGCAGGAAAGAATACCCAATAGAAAATAGACAGTCTCTTCAACAAATGGGAAAACTGGACAGCCACAGGCAGAAGAATGGAATTGGACCACTTTCTTATACCATACACAAAAAATAAATCCAAAATGGATGAAAGACCTAAATGTGAGACAAGAATCCATCAAAATCCTAGAGGAGAATGCAGGAAGAAACCTCTTTGACCTTGACCATAGCAACTTCTTACTAGGCACGCATCCAAGGCAAGGGAAACAAAAGCAAAAATAAACTATTGTGACTTCATCAGGATAAAAAGCTTTTGCACAGCAAAGGAAAAAATCAACAAAACTAAAAGGCAGCCTATGGAATGGCAGAAGATATTAACAAATGATATATCAGATAAAGGGCTAGTATCCAAAATCTATAAAGAACTTACCAAACTCAACACCCCCCCCCAAAAAAAAATTCCGGTCAAGAAATGGGCAGAAGACATGAACAGACATTTATCCAAAGAAGACATACAAATTGTGGAACTAGAGGGTATTATGTTAAGCAAAATAAGTCAGTCAGAGAAAAACAAATATTATATGATTTCACTCATATGGAATTTAAGAAACCAAATTGATGAACGTAAGGGAAGGGAAGGAAAACTAAGATGAAAACAGAGAGGGAAACAAACAGGGTAGCTTGTGGGGAGATAGAAGGGGGGATGGGGTAATTGGGTGATGGACACTAAGAAGGGCACTTGATATAATTAGTGCGGGTGTTATAAACAACTGATGAATCACTGACTTCTACCCCTGAAATGAATAATACTCTATATGTTAACTAAATTGAACTTAAATAAAATTTAAAAAATAGTTTCCTGAATTATTAAAAAAACAACAACCCAAAACTTTCAGCTTTTATTTCTTAAAAAGCTTTATTCAACTTCATTTTTGAAGGACATTTTCACTGGCTATCTGATTCCAGATTAACATAAGTTTTCAACACTTTAAAAGTGTCATTCCAGTGACTTCCAACTTGCATAGCTTTTAATGAAAAGTTTACAAGTTGCTCCTCTGTACATATTCTGGGCTTTCTTAAAATCCACAACCTATATTTTTCACTGATTTTTAGCAATTTGATTCTGCCACATCTTGGGTGTCATTTTTCTTAGTTTTTGTTGAGTTTTGGTATTATTTAGTTTCTTTTTTTTAACATCCTAATTTTATTTTTTTGTTTATGCACCACACCGAGTGCTCCATGCAATACATGCCCTCCTTTGGTTTTTTTTGTGGGATTTTACTCAACCTTGATCTGTGTAGGTAGCATTCACCATATTTGGTAAATTTTTAGACAACATTCCTTCAAATATTTTCTTCTTTTCCCCTCACTTTCCGGGACTTAACTACACATATGTTAGACCCCCAAATAACTGAAGCACTCTTTTTTTTTTTTCATATTTTTTTCCTTTTTCCCCTTGTTAATTTTTATTTCTATGTCTTCCAAGTTTACTTTTTTTTCTTTCAATACTGTATTTAAATTCAAGTTAGCTAACTTATAGTGTAGTATTAGTTTCAAGGATAGAATTTAGTGACTCAACACTAGCATGTAACACCCTGTGCTCATTACAACAAGTTTACTGAACTTTTAATCTTTTTTGTCTAATCTTTTGGTATCCTAGCAAGTAACATTTCCATTTTGTATATTGTCATTTTCTCCTCTAGTAGTTCAATTTGGTGGGTTCATATTTTAAGTCTATGACCATATTAATGATATTTAGTTGTTTTTGTATCTTGGCTTTGATTTCTATCACCAGATCTGTATTGTCTTTTGTTGTTTTTGTTTGGTTGTTGCATTACATTTTCCTTCTTCTTTGTATGTGCATTAATTGCATGCCAGATGTTGTGCATTTTCATTGTTGAACAAAGGGTTTTGTTAGATTTCTTTAAGGAGTTTTGGACTTTGATCTGGAGAGTATTTAAATTATTTGTGAATGAGTTTGAAAATTATAATTGGTGGGGCTGTTTATTTGAGTTTTGTTTGTTTTTTAGTAGGCCTGTGGGAGACATTATTCTAAGGTTAATTTGACCCTGCAACTAAGGCATAGCCCTTCCGATGCCTCTACAGAATATTTTACATATTCAACAAGGATTTTTTACTCTGGTTATTGTAAACAATTTCTATCTCAGTTTGAGCTTGGGGAATTTTTAACTCTAAGTCTCCCCTATGATTATTTATTCCTTAGGATAGATCATGAATCTAGATGATAGAAACTTCTAAGCCTGTGCAAATTGTTATTCAACCAGAGATTTGAGCACACCCCCATAAATATTTTTAATGTTCTTTTTCTGTGGGACAGAGTAGTGGAGAAGAGGGGATTATGCAAATTCCAGCTGCCTTGCTTTCTCCAATCTGCTCAACCTGGCAATATTGCAAGGATTATTTGTTCTTGTTGCTCCCTATCTCTTTATCCTGTCTACCTCACTTTTAAGACTTACTTCATTTGACTTTCAGCTCTTTACAGCAGAAAGCAAGTATCATTCTAAAGCTTACCTCAATTGTTTTCCATCTCCTGGATGTCACAGTCCAGTGTTGTCCATTGTGCTGCCTCATTAAGATGTTTCATATATTTTATCCCGTTTTCTAATTATTTATGGTAAAAAGGTAATACCGCACTTTCTCGTACTTGTCAAAAGTGAAAGTCTGGATTGTGTTTTAAGTAAATTTTATTTAAATATTTAAAGCATTTAAAAACCAAGGGTGCCTGACTGACTCAGTTGGAAGAGCACACAACTTGATCTTGGGGTCGTAAGTTCAAGCCCCACATTGGGTATAGAGATTACTTCGATAATTTTTTTAATTTAACAATTTTAAATCTATTATTTTAAGCTTAAAACTCACTCATGTTAAGGTGTATTAGTTTCCTACTACTTGTTTCCTGCCATAACAAATTACCACAAACTTATTGGCTCAAAACAACACAAATGTATTATTTTACAGTTCTATAGGTCAGAAGAGCAAAAAATAGGGCAAAAAAATGGCCAAAAAATAGTTTTTTGTAGGGTTTCAATTCTTTCTGGAAGATGTTTTCTTGTCTTTAGAGCATCTAGTATCTAGTGGCCCCCTTCCTCCACCTTCAAAGCCAGTAGTATTGCATCTATTAGACATTTTTTCCAGTCACATCTCCCTCTAACTCCTCTCTTCTTCCAACGTCTTCCACTTTTGAAAACCTCTGTGACTACATTAGGTTCACCTGAATATTCCAGAAAAATCTCCCTCTTTTAATTTCAGCTGGTTAGTAAACTTAATTCCATCTATACCCTTAATTTATAGTTCTGGGGATTAGGAGAAGAACATACTTATAGTACCGTTAATCTACCTACAACAAAGGACAAATACACAATCCATCATAGCATCTTTTCAATTTTGATACTGGATTTGGCTTAAGACCTAAATCTAAAAATGTAATTTCTTATATAACATTAAACCCTTCTGTTTACAGTCTTAAGAATACCATTGGCAACAGGCTTTCAAAAGCATAAAGTTAATTTCCATTTATATTTTTGTAAACTAGAATGTAAATGAGAAAATGAAAAATTCTGATTTATAGATTTCTAAATGGTTACTTTTTTCTTTTAAGTTATAACTTGCACAAGTTATAAATAGATGTAGATATGAGTTACTAAGGTACATCTCATTTATAGTATTGCAAATTTTACTATAAAGCCATGTGCTTATATGAATAAACAGCTCCTTTTTTAAGGTGTGGGATCTTTGAGGTTTTCTTTTCCAGTTATATTCAAAAACAACTGATATACAGTGCTTACAAGTTTAAGGTGATATGACTTGACCTTGTAATTTAACTTCTATTGTGAAATGATTACCAAAATAAGTTTGTTAACATCCACCAACTTCTCCGGATACAGAAAGGAAAAAGAATTTTTCTTTTTACCTTAGGATGAGAACTCTTGGGCTTTGGTCTCTTAATAACTTTTAAATCAACCATATGGCAGTGTTAACTATAGTCCTCATGTTGTACATCATATCCCTAGTAATTATCTTATAAATGGCAGTTTATACCTTTATAACCACCTTCATCTACCTTAATTTTATATCCTCCACTGACACACTAATTCCCCCTCCACCACAATCTATAAGCTTTACTATCACCTTGGGAGGGTAGTGGTGGTCTTGTTTTTTGTTTTTAGATTCCATATGTGAGATCACACTACATTTGTCTTTTTTGTCTGATTTATTTTACCTAGTATGATGCCTTCAAGTTCCATCCATATTGTCACAAATGGCAGGATTTCCTTCTTAATGATGGAATAATATTCCATATATATAATACGGTATATGCAACATGTATGTACAAATAACACATATATATGGTGTATATTTGTGGTTGTGTGGTATGTACACATGCACACACCCACTTCTTTATTCATTTTCTGTCTATGGAAACCTACTTTGTTTCCATGCCTTGGCTATTATAAATGATGTTGCTAAAAACATGGGGTGCAGATAATTTTTTTGACATGATAATTTTGTTTCCTTCAGATACATTCCCAAAAGTGGAATTACTAGATCATGTGGCAATTCTACTTTCAACTTTTTGAAAAATCTCATACTTTTTTCCATAATAGCTGTACCAATTTGCATTGTATTTCTACCAACAGTGCTCAAGTGTTCCATTTTCTCCACATTTTCAGCAGCACTTTTCCCATTCATTCATTCACTCATTCATTCATTTTAGAGAGGGAGGGGGAGGCAAAGGCAGAGAGGGAAAGAGAAAATCTTAGGCAGACTCCATGCTCAGCATGGAGCTCAATGTGGGGCTTGATCTCACGACCCTGATATCATGACCTGAGCTGAAATCAAGAGTTTGACACTTGACTGAGCCACCCAGGTGCCCTACTTTTCTCTTTTTATGACAACCATTCCAACAGATGGGAGACAAGATATCATTGTAGTTTAGAATACAGGATCTATGAACACAGGGTACCTTTCTATTTGTGTCCACTTCAATTTCTTTCATCAATATCTTGTAGTTATCAATATAGAGCTCCTTTACTGCCGTGGTTAACTTAATCCATAAGTGTTTTATTGTTGATGCTTTTGTAAATAGGACTACATTCTTTACTTCTATTTTAGATAAACCATTGTCAGTGTACAGAAATGCCATTGATTTTTGTCTTGTTTTCTTTTTTAATTTAAATTCAAGGTACTTAACATATAGAGTATAATTAGGTTTAGGGTAGAGTTTAGTGATTTATCAGTTGCATATAACACTCAATGTTCATTACATCAAGTGCCAATCTTAATGCCCATCACCCAGTTACCCCATTCCCCCACCCACCTTTCCTCCAGCAACCCTCACTTCATTCCCAATAGATAAGAGTCTCTTGGGGTGCCTGGGTGGCTCAGTTGTTAAGTGTCTGCCTTCAGCTCAGGTCATGATCCTGGGGTCCTGGGGTCAAGGCCCACATTGAGCTTCCTGCTCAGAGGGAAGCCTGCTTCTTCCTCCCCCTGCTTGTGTTCCCTCTCACTGTGTCTCCATCAGTAAATAAATAAATAAATAAATAAATAAATAAATAAATAAATAATCTTTTTTTTTCAGTCTCTATGATTTGTCTCTCTCTCTGTTTTTAGCTTATGTTTCCTTCCCTTCCCATATGTTCATCCATTTTGTTTCTTAAATTCCATGCATGAGTGAAATCATGTGGTATTTGTCTTCTGACTGATTTATTTTGCTTAACATAATATCCTCTAGTTCCATCCACATCAGTGCAAATAGCAAAATATCTTTCTTTTTGGTGGCTGAGTAATATTCCATTGTATGTATATACCACCACATCTTTATCCATTCATCCATTAATAGACACTTGGACTCTTTCCATATTTTGGCAATAGTGGATATTGCTGCTATAAACACTGGGGTGCATGTGCCTCTTCAAATCATTATTTTTTATCCTTTGGGTAAATACCTAGAATGCAATTTCTGGGTCATTGTGAGGAACCTCCATAGTGTTTTCCAGAGTAGTTGCACTAATTTTCATTCTCACCCACAGTGTAAGAGGGTTCCCTTTTCTCTGCATCCTCACCAACATCTGTTGTTTCCTGAATTGTTAATTTTAGCCATTCTGAGTGGTGTGAGATGCTATCTCATTGTGGTTTTGATTGTATTTCCCTGACGCTGAGCAATATTGAGCACTTTTTTCAACACTGACTATGATGGTAGCTGTGGATTTGTCATATGTGGCCTTTATCATGTTGAGGTATGTTCCTCCTATAACTCATCTAAGTTTTTCTTATGAACAGGTGTTGAATTTTGTCAAATACTTTTTCTGCATCTATTAAGATTACCATGTTTTTTTATCTCATTCTATTAATGTGATGTATATTTTGTGTATGTTTAAATATCCTTACATCCCAAGGATAAAGCCCACCTGATCATGGTAATTGGATCCTTCTAATGTGCTGTTGAGTTCAGTTGGCTAGTATTGTATTTACAATTGTTGTATCTATATTCATCAGGATAATGACTGTGGGTTTCTCAGGTCCTTTTTGGGGCTTTAGAATCAAGATAATGCTGATCTTGTAAAATAAGTTTCTTACTGTTCCCTTTTGGTATTTTTGGGCGGTCGGCAAGGAGGAAGAGTTTAGGAAAGATTAGTATTAATTCTCCTTTAAATGTTGGGTAAAATTTATCAGTGAAGCCATCTGTACTGGGCCTTTCTTTGTTGGGAGTTAGTTCATTAGTGATTGGATCTCCTTACTAGTGATTTGTCTGTCCAGATTTTCATTCTGATTTCATCTTGGTAATTTGTACTAAGAATTTTTCTTCTTTTCTAGGTCTTCCAGTTTATTGGTATATAGTTCATAGTATTCTCCTATGATCTTCATATTTCTGGAGTATCATTTTAATATCAGTTTTTTGATCTATAATGTTATGGGTCCTCTTTTTCCTTGATTAGAATGGCAAAAGATTTTCAGTTTTGTATTTGCCTCTTCAAAGAAAAAACAGTTTGATTAATCTTTTCTCTTGTTTTCTTCTTCTTTTATTTACTTCTGTTTCAGTCTTTAGTTCCTTCCTTCAGGTAATTTTGGGCTTAGTTTGTTCTTTTTCTAGTTCCTTGCTTCTAGATTGTTTGAGAGCTAGTATTTAGACGTTCAATGCTATAAACTTCTCCCTTAGAACTGCTTTTGCTCTGTCCCATAAGCTTTATGTTGTATTTTCATGTTCATTTGTTTCAGATACTTTTTAATTTTCCATTTAACTTCTTTTTTTTTACTGACTATCCAGAAGAGTGCTGTTCAGTTTCCATGTATTCATGAGCTTTTCAGCTTACCTTCTGCTATTGATTTCTAGTTCTATATCACTGTGGTCAAAGAAGATACTTGTCATGACCAATCTTCTTGAATTTGCTAAGACTTATTTGTGGCCTAACATATGGTCTATCATAGAAAACATTTCCTGTGTGCTTAAGAATGTATATTCTCTTGTCAAAGAGAATGTTTTATATATATCTGTTAGATCTATTTGGTCTAAAATGTTCAAATTGGTGTTTCCTAATTCATTATGTCTGGATGATCTATCTGCTCTTGAGAGTGATGAATTAAATCCCCTAATTATTATTGTATTAATGTTTATTTTTCCTTTAATTGTTTGGGTGTTCTGATGTTTTGTGCATAAATATTTGCAATTGTTATATCTTCTTGATGTATTGACAACTTCCTTATATTAAGACTTTATTTTTATTATTTTTAGTTTAAATTCTATTTTATCTGTATAAATATAGCTACCTCTGCTATATTTTGATTACAATTTGATTGAAATATCTTTTCCTACCTCTTCATCCTCAGTCTATGTGTCTTTAAGCCTAAAGTGAGTTTCTTATAGGCAGCACTTCATGGGATCCTGTTTTATTTTGTTATTGTTGTTTTAATCCATTCAGCCATACCCTGTCTTTTGATTGGATAATTTAGTTCATTAACACTTAAAGTAATTATTGATTGGTAAAGACTTACTACTGCCATTTTTCCTTATTTATTATCCTGTAGTCTTTTGTTATGTTTTGATATCAGTTGGTATCAGTATGCTATGATTTTATCATGTCTTTTTTGTTTAATTTATTTTTTTCAATTATTTAAAATTTTTATATAATTTCTACTGGTTTTTCCTTTATGGTTACCATGAGGCTTACATGGTAATTTCTAACACCCTATTTCCAACAGATAACAACTTAACTTCAATACACTTTTACTTCTCCCCTTCATATTTTAGCTTATTGAGGTGACAGTTTACATATTTCATATTGTTTATTCAATAACAGTCTATTACAGTTATTTTTTCCATGTTTCAACTTTTATACTAGAGTTATAAATGAATTACACACCATTATCATATTATAGACTCTAACTCTGACTATATATTTACCATTGTCAGTGAGTTTTACTCTAATTATGCTTTATGATAATTTACATCCTTTTATTCCCACTCAAAGAACTTCCTTTAACATTTTTTGTAAGTCAAGTCTAATGGTGATGAACTCTTTGGCATTTGTTCAGGAAAGGATTTATTTCTCCAATTCTGAAGGACACTTTTGCCTGGTATAGGCTTTTTGGTTGATAATCTTTTCTTCCCATATTTTGAATATATCCTCCCATTCTCTCCTGGCCTGAAATGTTTGTTGAGAAATATTCTGATTGTTTTATGGAGGGTTTCTTATATATAACTTTCTTGGTATATTCAAAAAAATTTTTTTTTGTCTTTGTTGACAATTTAATTATAATGTGTTCCTTTGGCCCTATTTGGTTTCTGTCTATTTTGAGTCATTTGGGGCCTCATGGATCTACATATCACTTTCTTCAGGTTTGAGAGGTTTATCCATTATTGCTTAAAATATATTTTCCATCTGGTATTCTCTTCTCCTTCTGGAATTTCCATGATTCAGATATTGTTTCTTTTGATTGTGTTTTATAAGTCCCATAGTCTTTACTCACTCTCTTTTATTGTTTTTTTGTTTTGTTTTGTTTTTTTCTTTGTGATGCTCTGACAGGATAATTTCAAATGTCTTCTCTTTTAGGTCATTGATTTCACCCCTCCTCCCATCCCTACACCCCCCTCACCCCCACACACAACTTTTCTTGCTTGGTCAACTTACTTTTGAAACTCTACAATGTTCTTCAGCTTGGTTATATTTTTCAGCTCTAGGAGTTCCATTTATTTTTTGATGGTTTCTATTTCTTTGAACTTCTCTTTGTATTTTTTTCACACATTATTCTTTTTTTTTTTTTTTTAAGATTTTATTTATTTATTTGACACAGAGAGAGAGATNTTTTTTTTAAAGATTTTATTTATTCATTTGACACAGAGAGAGAGATTACAAGTAGGCAGAGAGGCAGGCAGAGAGAGAGGAGAGAGGAGGAAGCAGGCTCCCTGCCGAGCAGAGAGCCCGATGTGGGCCTCGATCCCAGGACCCTGGGATCATGACCTGAGCCGAAGGCAGCGGCTTTAACCCACTGAGCCACCCAGGCGCCCTCACACATTATTCTCCTACTTTCATTTAGTTGTCTGTGTTCTTGTTCAGTAAACTTAAGAGAATTATTCTGAACTCTTTGTAGTTCATAGATCTCCATTTCTTTAGTTATTGAAGGTTTATTCATTTTCTTTGGTATCATGTTTACCTGATTTTTTTTTCATGAACCTTGACTTCTTACATTGGTATTTATACATTTGATTGCATGAACTTCTCTTCCAGTACTTAGTTTTACTTTTCAGAGACCATTCTTTACCAGTCAGTTCAGGTTGGAAACATGACCACTCTTAACATTCCAGGGTGGATGGGGTTTGTTATTAGGGTCTTTTATGGACTAACCAATGTTCCCTAAACAAATAGGACCAACTGTCTTTTCTCTGTGAATGATCATTTCTGCCTGGCATATTTGGGTCAAGGATTGCTGGGATATGCAGCTTCTAGATATTCTGGCCAGCCTTTATGGTTAGATGGGGCAAAGAGCTACACCCAGCAGTGAAATGGGCATATAACTAAGATCCCCTGCATTTGTAGGGGCAGAGTAAGCTCCAGGGATGGCAAGACTTTGTTTGAAGACCCAAATCAGGAAGACCTACATCCTACCAAATTCCCTGATCAGACTGTACTGCCAGTTTGGTTCTGCAGATAAGCAAAGCCTCTGGCTGGGACTAATACTTGGCCATTGCAGATAGAAATAAAGTCTGCCAAATTTGAGTGCTGGTTATTGCAATTCTCTCCCCCTTCAGCAACACAACCAGATTCCCAGTAATAGAGCCCACAGATTTCTGTGTAATTCCTGTGGGGTGAGACCAGAGTGGTGTTCCCAAGAAGTAAGCCACAATGCTCTGGGAGCTGAATGTTCACCCTATGCTGTCTTTTCCCACTGGAGGAACCATGGGCTCAAGGGAGACCTCTAGCTGTGGTCCTACCCTTGCCTGGAGGAGGTGCAATGCAATCAGCATGTAACCTTTTTTCTTATCCTCTCTTGGTTTCTGTAGAACAAAGGGGTGCTTCAGCCTCACCCCTGTGTTCTAGGATTTTCTTGATGATGTCTTGTCCATAAATAGTTTTTAGTTGTTCTTGCTATGAGAGGGGAGCAAAGACAGGAATTAGGAACTATGTCACTATCTTGCTGATGTCACCTTAGCTTTTATTTGGTTATTTATAATAATTCATCTTTTGTGTATGTCAACTTCTAATCTTCTGATCTTTGGCACAATATTCACAGTTCAGAACACATTCCAAAGTTTATGTTCTTTGNTTTTTTTTTTTTTTTTTTTTTTTTTTTTTTTTTTTTTTTTTTTTTTTTGCAGTAATTGGCAGAAACTAATAAGGCCTGGACCTAGTTGAGCTTTTCTTTTAAAGAAGAAAAGAAATCTGACTTTGTTTTTGCAATATTAGATTGCAAGAGTACGAAAGAATAAGCCTTTCTGTGTGAGGAGATATTGGCAGAGAAACTCTCAGTCAAAAGTCAGAACACGGGCGCCTGGGTGGCTCAGTGGGTTAAAGCTGCTGCCTTCGGCTCAGGTCATGATCCCAGGGTCCTGGGATCGAGGCCCACATCGGGCTCTCTGCTCAGCAGGGAGCCTGCTTCCTCCTCTCTCCTCTCTCTCTGCCTGCCTCTCTGCCTACTTGTAATCTCTCTCTCTGTGTCAAATGAATAAATAAAAATCTTTAAAAAAAAAAAAGTCAGAACACTTTTTCCCTTCTCTGATTTCTCTCCCCTCCTTGTTCATATTTTGCAGCTTCCTCATACATATTCCTGTGTGGTTGGCTCAGTTTTTCTTCCCAAGCCAATGATATTTTTCTGAAAATATAGTCATGACACCTTTTACTTCATGTTACCTATTTTTCCTCAGTGAATGTTGCTTACAACCACACCTGGTACACAATAGGTACTGAAGAAACATTCATAAAAATTAACAAATGCTTCTCCCTCCCTTGAAGGTGGTGCCCTCTTCCAGGAAATTCTTAACACATTCCATATGAACTTATGGTATTCTCAAAATCATGTTTGGTTTTCTTGTGTGTGAAAAAAGTATCCTTTTAGACCTTGCTTGTGTTATGGGTCTTCCTCAAAACAAACAATGATCATGAGTATGATTGCAGGCAAAGGGAGTTCTAGAAAGCACTTCCAAAAATCAGCAGGTTCTCCAATAAGCAACCCAAGAAAATCATCCCCTGAACTCCAAAAAACAAAGCAAATTCCATCCTGTCGCATTGATGCCACAATGATAAAGCATCACAACCTCTTAGCTGTATCCTATGAACTGCCATTTCCCTGAGAGAACAGATTTACTGAAAGCTTTATTTGGTCCAGTGATTAGCCTTTCTCCACTTCCCCTTTATCCTAGAGTTGTTCCCATTAGTCTTTATTTTTCTTCACCTTTGTTCTCTCTCTTTTTGAAATACTTGTCTCCTCTACTAAGCTTAATGATGACTTCATCTGGTCTGGCTATATTATGGATATCATCATAAACTGCAATTTTTGGGTGCTCATGTGTGTCTGTGTCTCTGCATGCTAACCAAATCATCTTTAAAAAAACCCCAGCTCTCTCATAAAAGTAAAACATATAGAACTCACTTAAAAAATTTGAACCTCAGATTTTCTTGGTGTGGCACCTTTGTTCTTTAATGGCAAATTTTATATAAAAATACAAATTTCTGACTTGAAAAACTGGAAAATCTGGCAACATGGGGTTATCATTCTTCTATGGCAGAAGTTGACTGAAAAAAAAAAAGAAGTTGACTGAAAGTAAAGAAGACTTGCCTCCATTGATTAAACCCATTCTTCCTAGTATGTCTCAGTCCCTAACACTCCCTCTTCTATTACCCTCACCCTGCCTGATTTTTTTTAAATGTAAGAGCCTTAGACTAGACAGAATTGCCAAGACAGACACTCCAGTATCTACAATAAAGGGGAGAAAAAAAATCTTATGTATCAGGTATGTGCCAGGTGATCCTTGCTATTAAATAGCTTACATTCTATTAGGAGAGAAAGACAAACAACCCAGGTACAGTAAGACACATACCAAGACCCAGGTAAGAAACAGTATCTTTCTTGCTTGTGATCAGCATTCCTCTAGGCAGGCACTGACAGAGTAATTCCAGCAGCAACTCTAAACTCAGGCATTGGAATCTGCATTTAGGACAGAACTCCAAAAACTAAAGGAGACTGTCAACACAAGGCAGGAATGAGGATTATCTAAGTTATCCATACATGGATTTCTTCTTCTCTTAATGGAGATAATAGCCTCTCATTAGCTTGTGAAAATTAAATGAGTTGATATAGTAGATGAGCCAATACTAAGCCCTTAGAGTACCTTGGAACACACTAATTTATAAATATTTATTTTTTAAAAAACTTTTATAATAACTTTTAAGACAGGGTTCTAAGATAGGAACTTGATTATGGTGACAGTGGTGTGGCAAAGGAATGTGGGGACAGGAAACCAGGTCAGACTTAATTATAGGGAACATGTGGAGAGCTCAGAAACTATACTTAAACAAAAGGGACTGTAAAGACCTTACAGCAATAAAAAACTCCTGGTTCAAGCTTCCTGTTACCATGAGAGTACACTTTGCCTTTTTGCACACCTTTCTTCTTTGAAAGCAAGATGGAACTTCTCGTTTCCTAGCACCTGCCTCTTAGTAGGTCATCAATAAAAGTTTATCAAAACAAGTGTATTATCGATCCAATTTCAAGTCCTCAATTGTTATCAGAGCTTTAGGAATGGCAAAGCTGAGGCTAGAGGTGAGAGTAAAGGAGCCCCATCTGGGGAGCTAAATGCCTCTATGGCCAAAGAATGTGATAACGATTTAAACAATTCTTGAGTATTCAAAATTTGTGGGTGATTGTATCAACTGTGTATGTTATCCTGCCATTAGCAAAATCAATTTCTTTTAATATACATAATCACTTTTTCACACTACCCAATGTGTTCCTCAGGCTAACAATCTTTTCTCAAATTAGGGTCTATTTAGGAAGAGCCCAATTATTTAAATGTGAATAAATTTTCCCTTGGCAAGGAAGAGATAAACCACTTACAGAAACCCAGAGAGCAGCCACTTTTGTCTCCTCTTTTGTCCTTCTTGTCGCATTCTTGACTGGCAGATAAGAGAGGCGGGGGCCATTATGTGGCTAAGAAAAACAATAAGAGGCTAGAGTGAGGCCTTCAGGACAAACAAATCTGCCTGTCTGGGAATCTGGCCCACTGCTGTTGAAAGCCTTTTTTTTTTTTTTCCCAAGATAAATGCTTTTGCCCAACATTGTTGCAACTCCTTTTCAATGCATGCTGCCCTGTGGCATGAACTCTCCCCTTTTTTTAAACGCTGCCAACTTCCTCTCTGGAGCCAAGAGACTATTTACCCAACATGGCATTAGGGATCAAGAAATCCCAAAAGCTGGGGCTATGGTCCCTGAGCGTGGTCCCTTAGCTCATTTCCCTTGAAAGACTTCTGTGCATAATAGGATTAGTAACCACCAGTTCCCAACTCTGTACAACCCTCTCATTTCCCAAACTCCCTCTGCTTTGAGGGAAGAGAAAATTTGGAAAGAGTATTCCTAATCAAGAAACTTTCCAAGAAGAAAGACTGTTTCCTACTTCCTATATTCTTTACAGTTTGAGGAATCCCTGTCATACTCAGTCCTCTGCCTGATTAGAACCAACCTGTATGCAAATGAGGTTGGCAGCTGCCTGATTCTGCAGACTCAAGGGCACTGGAAATGTTCCCTAGGACTCCTTCCCTATTTAAACTGAATTCTAAGAACTTTTTTTTCAAACTTTAGCCCCTATCAGAATTACCCACAGGGCTTGTTAAAACAGATTGCTGGCTCTATGCAATGCCTCCCCATCCAGTTTCCAATTCTGTAGGTCTGAGGGACAGCCTAACTTGCATTTCTAATAAGTTGCCAGGTGATGCTAATACCACTGATTTAAGAACCACACTTAGCCACTGTCATAAGGTATTACCTCAAAACCCGAACTTAATTTTTCAGCACTAGAGAAAATACATGCTATGTATTTATGTAAGATTTTAAATGAGGTCTTTTGGAGGTAAAGCTCTATATTATATGAAGAATATTCAGGTGGGTGCTGATAGTGTGCAA
This sequence comes from Ailurus styani, assembly GCA_002007465.1. Lineage (NCBI taxonomy): Eukaryota > Metazoa > Chordata > Mammalia > Carnivora > Ailuridae > Ailurus > Ailurus styani. Next base: position 2,437,993 of record LNAC01000104.1, on the reverse strand, counting down.
GGAAACTACCCAAAGCTGGAGAAACCTGAAAGGATTAGAGGCAACTGCCCTTGGTTTTTACACATGACCAGGAATAATACCTGTTTCTGTTTTTGTTTTTAATAATGCCTATTTCTACTAAGGTTGAAAAATTCATGATTTATGGGGCATTGGCCAAAGTACATAGAAAAATCTTGCCTCAGTAGAGGGAATAACTTTCCCTAGTTTGAGCACAGCTCAGGCCCACCTAATAAAACTTAAAAGCAAGAACCAAAATGACTAAACTGCTTTTTTTTTTTTTTTTTTTTTTTTTTTTAAGATTTTATTTATTCATTTGACACAGAGAGAGAGATTACAAGTAGGCAGAGAGGCAGGCAGAGAGAGAGGAGAGAGGAGGAAGCAGGCTCCCTGCTGAGCAGAGAGCCCGATGTGGGCCTCGATCCCAGGACCCTGGGATCATGACCTGAGCCGAAGGCAGCGGCTTTAACCCACTGAGCCACCCAGGCGCCCTAAACTGCTTTTAAGTTTGAGAACTGAGAACAAAATTTAGAAATATTTAAAAGAATGAAAAAATATCTGGCACCCAGTAAGGTAAAATTCACAATGTCTGGCATCCAGTAAAAGACTAGCAGAGTTGTAAAGAAGCAGCAAAGTATAACTTCTAATGAGAAGAAAAATCGATGAATTGAAACTGTCCCAGGATTGACATGGATGTTAAAATTAGAAGACATGCACATGAAGCAGTAATTAGAACTGTATCCCATATAGGCAAAACTTTAGTGACATGAAAATATTTTTAAAACATACAGATTGGGAAAAAAAAAAACAAACTCAGATTGAACTAGAATTCTAGAGGTAAAAAACTACAATGAGATGAAAAACGCTTAGATGAGATAATATCAAATTGGACATTGCAGAAGAAAAGATTGGTAAACTTAAAGACAAAGTGTTGGAAACTCTAAAATAAAAGCTAGAAGTAAAACTATTAAAAATTAGCATCAGGGTGCCTGGGTGGCTCAGTGGGTTAAAACCGCTGCCTTTGGCTCAGGTCATGATCCCAGGGTTCTGGGATCGAGGCCCGCATCGGGCTCTCTGCTCAGCGGGGAGCCTGCTTCCTCCTCTCTCCTCTCTCTCTGCCTGCCTCTCTGCCTACTTGTAATCGCTCTCTCTTTCTGTGTCAAATGAATAAAAAAAAAAAATCTTAAAAAAATATAATAAAATAAAATAAAATAAAAATTAGCATCAGTAAACTATGGACCAACTTTAGGTGACCTACCACATAATTAAAATCCCCAAAGGGAAGGAGAAGAGAATGGGGAACTGAAAAAATATTATTTGAAGAGCTATATTTTCCAAACTTAATAAATGATATATTCAGATTCAAGGAGCTCAACAAATGCCAAAAAAGAAAAATGAAAAAAAGAAAAAAAAAACAGCCACCAAGGCACATCATATTCAAATGCTCAAAAACAATGATTAAAGATTAAAAGCAATCAGAAGGGTAAAAAAAAAACTTTTCAAATGTTAAAGGTGGAAGGAAAATGATACCAGAAGAATGTGTGGCTCTGCACAATAAAAACAGCAGTGAAAACAGGAACAACATGGGAACGTATGAAAGGTTTTTCAAGTGTTTAAATTGTTGGATGCACCAGCCAGGTTTATCTGGATAACTAGGAATTGTCTAGATGAGTTGTTTTTCCTTAGCTTCAGCCACCAACCTACAAGAAAATAAAAGTGAGAAACAAGAGCTTGGGGAAGATTCTGGGGAACATGAACGCAGCATGCCCTAGTCTTCAAAATGAAACAGGAAAAATTTTAGAAAGAGTCTTAATTAACTTAATAAACAAGGGTTATGTTTAATGAGATCAGTCATATGGTCAGTTTTTAACTTAAGTTTTAGGAAGCTACCCACTTTCAAGAAGACTTTAGGTTGCTTTGTTACTCATCTGGGGAAATTATTTTTTCCTCCTCAACTTCTTCTTATCTTAGGTTTATTATCATATCATCCTTAGGCATTCATATTTCAAAAAGCTGGTCTTGCCATCATCCACATCCAAATCTACTTTTATGAACAAAAATTATTAGCCTCTTGTCAAACAACAAACTACAGAAAATCTGAAATTCTTAAATGCAGGGTGTTTTCATGGAAAAGGAAAATCCATTCATGAGGATTCCTGAGGATTTCTTTGGGTATCCCCTTCCACAGAAAAACCCGAATTGCATTAACCATTCATTATAATTAGAAATAGTCCTAGTCTTCTGGATGCAAGAAATATCCTTTCAGTCTAACTCCTGATTCTTTATAGCTCCCTTCAGACTTGCCCACCCTATCCTGAATTCTACATATTACAAAATGACTAAGACAACCATCCTTTAATATAGAGTAAAGTGCATTTTTTAAAGATTTTACTTACTTACTTACTTTACTTATTTAAGAGAAAGAGTGAGCATAAGCAGGGGGAGCAGCAGGTAGAGGGAGAAGCAGGCTCCCTGCTGAGCAAGAAGCCCAGTGAGGGATTGGATCCCAGGACCCTTGGGATCATGACCTGAGCCGAGGGCAGGAGCTTAACTGCCTGCACCACCCAGCTGTCTGTCCTTAAAGTGCATTAGCTTTGAGGACAAACTATTCCAAATAGTCACTGTTACTGCTCTCCTGACAAACAATAACCAACCTCCCAAATTTTGTATATGCATTCTTTATTTTGGACCTAACCAAGGCCATACTTGATCATATCTGGCAAGTCAGAATTTCAGTATTTCTATATTATACATCATACGTGACATAATATACACCATTGAGAAAGCAATTTCAAAAAAAAAGTGAGCTAAATAATATCTATATTCTAAAAATACAAAGTATTGTTTATAATATGAAAATGTAGAGGCAACCCAAGTATACCTCAACAGATCTGTTGATGAATGTTGGTATATTGATTACTACAGCTTTGTAATATAACTTGAAGTCAGGAATGGTGATACTTCAAGTTTTTTCTTTTTCAAGATCACTTTGACTATTTGGGGTTTTTTTGTGGTTCCATACAAATTTTAAAATTGTTTTTCCTAGTTCTGTGAAAAACATTGTTGGTATTTTGTTACGGATTGCATTAATTGTATAGATTGCTTTATGTAATACAGAAGTTTCAACAATGTTCATTCTTCTAATCCATGAGTATAGAATGTCTTCCCATTTCTTTGTGTCATCCTCAATTTCTTTCATCAGTGTTTTATAGTTTAAAAGTACAGATCTTTAACCTCCTTCATTAAGTTTAATCTTATATATTTTATCTTTGGTGCAATTCTAAATGGGATTATTTTCTTAATTTCTCTTTCTGCTGCTTCATTAATGTGTAGAAATGCAACATTTCTATACATTGATTTTTGAATCCTCCAACTTTACTCAATTTATTTCACTTCTAATAATTTTTTTGGTAGAGTCTCTAGAGTTCCTACATATAGTATCATGTCACCTGCAAATGTGAGTTTTACTTCTTCCTTACCAATTTAGATGCCTTTTATTTCTTTTGTTGTCTGATTGCTGTGGATAGGACTTCCAGTACTATGTCAAATAAAACTGGTGAGAGGGGACACCATTGTCTTATTCCTGACCTTTGGAAAAATTCTACTTTTCCCCATTGAGTATGATGGTAGCTATGGTGTTTTTCATATAAGGCCTTTATTATGTTGAGGTATGTTCCCTCAAAACCTACTTTGTTGAGAATTTTTATCATGAATCAGGATGTTGTACTTTGTCAAATATTTTTTGCATCTATTAAGATGATCATGTGGTTTTTATCCTTTCCCTCATTGATATGATGTATCATGTTGATTGATATGCAAATACTGAACCACCCTTGCATCCTGGGAATCCCACTTGATTGCTGTAAATGATTTTTATAATGTTGAATTTGGTTTGTTAATATTTTATTGAGGATTTTTGCAGCTTTGTTTATCAGCAATATTGGCCTGTAGTTGTCTTTTGTGTGGTGCCTTTCTCTGGTCTTGGTATCAAGATAATGCTGTCCTCATACAATGAATTTGGGGGTTTTCCTTCCTCTTCTAGTTTTTTTTTTGAAAAGTTTGAGAATAGGTATTAATTCTTCTTTAAATGTTTGGTAGAATTCACCTTAGAAGTCATCTCATCCTGGGTTTTTGTTTGTTGGAAGTTTTTGTAGTAGCCTGAAAATAAACACATAAATCAGGGGAATAGAACAGATAGTCCAGAAATAAGCACACAATTATATGGTCAACCTTCAACAAAGGAAACAAGAATATGCAATGGGAAGAAGACAGTCTCTTCAGCAAATGTGTTGGGAAAACTGGAGACCAACATGCAAAAGAATGAAACTGGACCACTTTCTTACACATATACAAACATAAATACAAAATGGATTAAAGACCTAAATCTGATACCTGAAACCATAAAAATCCTAGGAAGCATAGACAGCAATTTCTCTGACAGTGGTCATAGCAACATCCTTCTAGTTATGTCTCTTGAGGCAAAGGAAACAAAAGCAAAAATAAACTATTAGGACTACTTCAAAATAAAAAGCTTCTGCACCGAAAAGGGAATGACCAACAAAACTAAGACAACGTACTGAATGGGAGAAGATATTTGCAAAAAACATATCCAAAAAGGGGTTAGTATCCAAAATAAAGAGCTGATACAATTAAACACCAAAAAATTTAATAATCCAATTTAAAAAAACAGGTATTTCTCTAAAGAAGACATACAGATGGCCAACAAATATATGAAAAGAAGATCAACATCACTCCTCAGGAAAATGCAAATCTAAACTACAATGAGCTATCACCTCACAGCTGTAAGAATGGCTAAAATCGGGATACCTGGGTGGCTCAGTAGGTTAAGCATATGCCTTCAGCTCAGGTCATGATCCCAGGGTCGTGGGACTGAGCCCCACATCTGGCTCCCTATTTAGTAGGGAGTCTGTTTCTCCCTCTCCCTTTCCCACTGTTCATGTTTCCCTTTCTCTCTCTCTCTCGAATAAATAAATAAAATTATTTAAAAAAAAAAGAATGGCTAAAATCACACAAGAAACAACAGGTATCGGTTAGGCTATGGAGAAAGGAGAACCGTCTTGCGCTGTTGCTAGGAATGCAAACTGGAGCAGCGGCTGTGGAAAACAGCATGGATATTCCTCAAAAAATTAAAAATAGAACTACCCTATGATTCAGTAATTGTACTACTAGGTTTTTATCCAAACAATATGAAAACACTAGTTCAAAGGGATCTATGAACACTTTTGTTTATTGCAGCATTATTTACAATAGCCACGCTATGTAAGCAGCCCAAGAATCCATCCATAGATGAATAAAGGGTGTGTGTGTGTGTGTGTGTGTGTGCGTGTGTGTGTACATACAATGGACTATTATTATTTAGCCATAAAAAAGAATGAAATCTTGTCGCTTGCAACAATAAGGATGGATCTAGAGAGTATAATGCTATGCAAAATACTCTGAGAAAGACAAATACCATATGACTTCATGCATATGTGGAACTTAAGAAACAATGAGCAAAGAAAAAAAGATACACCAAGAAACAGACACTTAACTATAGAGAACAGATAGTCACCAGACAGAAGGTTGGTGGGAGGATGGGTGAAATAGGTGAACGGTATTAAGGAATGCACTTGTGTTGCTGAGCACTGAATAATGTATGGAACTGGGCCACCTGGATGGCTCAGTCAGTTAAGTGGCTGCCTTCGGCTCAGGTCATGATCCTAGGGTCCTGGGATTGAGCCCTGAGTCAGGCTCCCTGCTCAGCAGGGAGCCTGCTTTCCCTCTCCCTGCTGGTCTGTCTACTTGTACGCTCTCTCTCTCTCATTCTAAAAATTAATAATAATAATAATAATAATAATGTATGGAACTGTTGGATCACTCTATTGTACACCTAAAGCTAATATAGCACTGTATGTTATTACATCAGAATTAAAATCTTAAACATTTTTTAAAATGTTTAAATGTGGTATATGCACTAAATATTATTGTCTTAAAAAGGAAGGAAATTTATTTAAGAAATTAGATCTCACTTCTGGTTATATACCCAAAGGAAATGGAAACAGGGTTTTGAGATATAAGCACTCCCATTTTTATCACAGCATTATTCACAATAGTTAAGATGTGGAAACCACCTAAATGCCCACCAGCAGATAAATGGATAAAAGATGTGGTATACATACACAGTGGAATATTATTCAGCCAAAAGAAAGGATATCCTGCCATGTGTGACAATATGGATGAATCTTGAGCACATCGTCCCAAGTGAGATAAGTCCAAGAAAGACAAGTACTGTATGACATCACTTACATGGAATTTAAGAGAGTCAAACTCAAAAACAAACAAACCCAATTAAAAAAACAGGTGATTTCATGAGTCCTAATGGTCCTCAAAGAGTACATTTTTCTCTTTTCAGTGGCTAATGAAGAACATCTAATCAGACCAAGTGGATTAGCTACAAAGATGTATTAGATATGGTTTCATGATGGTTTGGGTTTTTTTTTTTTAACCTATTATTGAAAGGCATGATAGTAGTCAAGGGTTCCTTAGACTTAAAATGTCCATATGTCAGGGGAAAAAAATGTCCATGTGTCAGATTTCTGTATTTTATGGGCCCCCTCCTTACACATGAAACCTCAAAATGGTTTTTGTGGATTCCAGCTGCCTCTTCTGCTGCATCGGGCCCCAAACCAAACTTAAAAGGCCCTGTATCAATATCCAGTTATGTAGGGTTTTCCCACAAAGTTCTCAAACTTATGTCCTGTCATTAAGCATGAGCTCCCTGCCATTAATGCCAGGGTTCTTGCTATCTCCACCTCATCTGCATTTTAAATTCACCAAAACTATACTTCTGTTTCTGTTCCTCTAATAAAATACCTCTATATGTATTTGTTTTTACCTCTGTTCTTCTTGTCCTGTCATTGTCAATGTATGCTGTTGTACTGAGATAAAGAAACATTTGTTGGTAGAGATTATTTTAAAAACCTACCATTGGGTGATGAAAGATTGATGTCAGTAATTTCAGTTTGGGCTCAATTCCTGACTAAATTGACACATTGGTTAACTCCTAAGGATTATTTTTTCTGAGTCTCAACTTTAAGTTCCCATAAGGAAAGAGATCACCTGCTGCTTCAAACATCTTAAAATATGAAAATGTTAATTTCAATTTCTGAAGAATTTTCAACCCATTTAGGGGGGAAAAAAAGACACTTCCTGCCATGTGGGTGATTAATGAAATGCTAACACTGGGAAAGACTTGAAAGTAGATCATTTCTCATCCAACTTTTTCATTTTACTGAACAGAGACATGAAGAGAAGTCAAGTGCCTTAGCCAAATACCTAGTGTGGCAGTGAGGTACTTGAACTTGGATCTCCTTACTCATTGTCCAGTTCTATTTTCATATCAGTCATTCAAAAATGAACATGAATGGCAACTATTTCTGAATCACTAAGGTAATGTGAAAAGTTACAAACTGCTGGGCTCTATTCAGAATGACCTATCTGGTCTTCCAATCAAAGAACCCATACTTTTTGGCTCCTTACCACCAAAAAACCCTGCTATGAAGCTAAGTTTCCAATTACTGCCTCCTCCTAGCTGCCTGGGATCTGAGTTAGTTAGCCCAGTGATGAGAATGAGAAAAATGAATCTCCAAAAGAAGAGACTCTAGGCTCCATATATCATGGAGGTGTCTAACATGATAAACTGGGGCATGGGAAGAAATTTCTCTGTGTATATGTATTCACACGACCTCTAGAGAAAATATTTTAAGCATTATGAATAATAACCCAAAGGTAGCACTGGCAGCATTACTGGTGTTATAAATCAGAAGAGTGGAAAAGGCCCAGTGTAGATGAGCAAACAGAGCACCCATCCCCCAAGCATTTGTTTGCTTTCAATTTATTGAAATGAATTATTCTTTTTTTTTTTAATTCAAGTTAGTCAACATATAGTGTAGCATTGATTTCAGGAGTATAATTCACTTACATATAATACCCAGTGTTCATCCCAATAAGTCCCCTCTTTAATACCGATCACCCACTTAGCCCATCCTCCTACCCACCTCCCCTCCAGCAACCCTCAGTTTGTTATCTTAACTATAGAGTCTTTTATGGTTTGCCTTCCTCTCAGTTTTCATTTTATTGCCCACATGAGTGAAATCACATGGTATTTTTCTTTCATCTGATTTATTTCACTTAGCATAATATACTCCAGTTCCATCTATGTTGTTGCAAATGGTAAGATTTCATTCTTTTGATGGCCAATATTCCATTGTGTGTATTTACCACCACTTTTTTTATTTTTCAGTGATCCAAGATTCATTGTTTATGCATCACACCCAGTGCTCCATGCAATATGTGCCCTCCTTAATACCCACCACCAGGCTCACCCATACCCCCTCCCCACTCCCCTCCTTAACCCTCAGTTTGTTTCTCAGAGTCCACAGTCTCTCATGGTTCATCTCCGCTTCTGATTTACCCTAATTCGCTTTTCCTTCCCTTCCCCTAGAGTCCTCCATTTTATTCCTTATGTTTCACAAGTAAGTGAAACCATATGATAATTGACTTTCTCTGCTTGACTTATTTCACTCAGCATTACCGCCTCCAGACCCATTCATGTTGATACAAAAGTTGGGTAACCGTCCTTTCTGATGGCTGAGTAATATTCCATTGTATATATGGACCACATCTTCTTTATCCATTCGTCCATTGAAGGGCATCTCGGCTCTTTCCACAGTTTGGTGATTGTGGACATTGCTGCTATGGACACTGGGGTACATATGGTCCTTCTTTTCACTACATCTGTATCTTTGGAGTAAATACCAAGTAGTGCAATTGCAGGGTAATAGGGTAGCTCTACTTTTAATTTTTTCAGGAATCTCCACACTGTTTTCCAAAGTGGCTGCACCAACTTGCATTCCCGCCAACAGTGAAAGAGGAGTTCCCCTTTCTCCACATCCTCTCCAACGCTTGTTGTTTCCTGTCTTGTTGATGTTGGCCATTTTAACCGTTGTAAGATGGTATCTCAATGTGGTTTTGATTTGAGTTTGCCTGATGGCTAGTGACGATGAACATTTTTTCATGTGTCTGTTGGCCATTTGTATGTCTTCTTTGGAGAAGTGTCTGTTCATGTCTTCTGCCCATTTTTTGACATAATTATCATAATTATCATAGTTTTTTGGGTGCTGAGCTTGAGAAGTTCTTTATGGATCTTAGATATCAGCCCTTTCTCTGTAGTGTCAATTGCAAATATCTTCTCCCATTCCGTGGGTTGCTTCTTTATTTTGTTGACTGTTTCCTTTGCTGTGCAGAAGTTTTTTATCTTGGTGAAGTCCCAAAAGTTCAATTTTGTTTTTGTTTCCTTTACCTTTGTAGAGGTGTCTTGAAAGAAGTTGCTGTGGCCAATGTCAAAGAGGTTACTGCCTATGTTCTCCTCTAGGATTTTGATAGCTTCCTGCCTCATGTTGAGCTCTGTCATCCATTTCGAGTTTATCTTTGTGTATGGTGTGAGAGAATGGTCAAGTTTCATTCTTCTATACATAGCTGTCCAATTTTCCCAGCACCATTTATTGAAGAGACTGTTTTTTTTTTCCACTGGATATTTTTTTCCTGCTTTGTTAAAGATTATTTGGCCATGAAGTTGAGGGTTCATATCTGGACTCCCCACTCTTTTCCATTGGTCTATGTGTCTGTTTTTGTGCCAGTACCATCTTGTCTTGGTTATCACAGCCTTGTAGTAAAGTTTGAAATCAGGAAATGTGATGCCCCCAGCATTGTTTTTCTTTTTCAACATTTCCTTAGTGATTCGGGGTCTCTTCTGGTTCCATACAAATTTTAGGATTGTTTGTTCCCGCACTTTGAAAAATGCTGGTGGAATTTTGATTGGGATGGCATTGAAAGTATAGATTGGTCTGGGAGGTATAGACATTTTAACAATGTTTATTCTTCTGATCCACGAGCATGGAATGCTTGTCCATCTTTTTGTATCTTCTTCAGCTTCTTTCATGAATGTTCTGTAGTTCTTCGACTACAGATTCTTTTACCTCTCTGGTTAGGTTTATTCCAAGGTATCTTATGGTTCTTGGTGCTATAGTAAATGGAATTGATTCTCTAATTTCCCTTTCTATATTTTAATTGCTAGTGTATAAGAAAGCAAGTGATTTCTGTACCACTACTTCTTTATTCATTCATCAGTCGATGGGCATTTGTGCTCTTTCCATCATCTGGCTATTGCTGATAGTGCTGCTGTAAACATTGGGGTGCATGTGCCCCTTCGAATAGCACTTTTGTATTCTTTGATAAATACTGAGTAGTGCAATTTCTTGGTTGTAGGTAGTTCTATTTTTAACTTTTTGAGGAAACTCCATACTGTTTTCCAGAGTGGCTGCACAAGTTTGCATTCCTACCAACCATGCAAAAGTGTTCCCCAATCTCCATATCCTTGTCAACATCTGTTGTTTTCTGAGTTGTTAATTTTAGCCATTCTGAGAAGTGTGAGGTGGTATCTCATTGTGGTTTTGATTTGTATTTCCCTGATGATGAGAGATGTTGAGCATTTTTTCATGTGTCTGTTAGCCATTTGTATATCTTCTTTAGAGAATTGTCTGTTCATGTTTTCTGCCCATTTCTTAATTGGATTATTTACTTTTGGAGTGTTGATTTTGATGAGTTCTTTATAGATTCTGGATTGTAGCCCTTTATCCAATATGTCATTTGCAATTATCTTCTCCCATTGGTGCCTTTTAGTTTTGTTGATTGTTTCCTTTGCTGTGCAGAAGAATTTTATCTTGATGAAGTCCCAATAGTTCATGTTTGCTTTTGTTTCCCTTGCCTCCAGAGATATGTCTAGTAAGAAGTTGCTGCCTGTGTTCTTCTCTAGGATCGCATTGGTTTCCTGTTTTACATTTAGGTCTTTCATCCACTTTGAATTTATTTTTGTGTATGGTAATAGAAAGTGGTCCAGTTTTCCCAACACCATTTGTTAAAGAGACTATCTTTGAAATGAACTGTTCTTAAGGTTAAGTGAGCTTGTGAATTATGCGTCTATTTCAAACCAAACTAACTCCTAAAAAATGACAATTTAAAAGGAATCCGACAAGGAAACTTTGGGTTAAGTGTTACAATGAAACCAAAAGCAAACAAAAAAACATAGTAAAGATAACTCTTATCCTATTCTTAATGTAGCTAATGCATAACTCATACCATCAGGTAAAAGCATGATTATCAAATAATGTTTTGGCTAACTTGTTTAATCTTAAGAAGACTCAAATATGGATTCACAACACTATTGTTGATAATGAACAATAATAAAATAATTACAAAAATTGATATAATTAAAATAATAAACTTTCTTAACTGGATTTCTAGTATCTTACTCTTAAATATGAATAGACAGCCAAGGATCTTCAGACAATTAAGGGATTGCTCTAATAGAAAACACAGAAACTTGGATAAGAATTAGGAAGAATCAGAAATGAAGGAGTTAAAGAAAACTTTGTAACATTCTCCAAAAGATAGGGGAATTTTACCTCCTGAATGAAGAAGAGTCTTTAAAAAGGTGCTTTCACAACTTTTGGAAACTAAAATATTGTGAACAAGTGAAATATGAAATATATTTTATGAAATCTATAATAAAAATATTGAGAAAAGTAAACTGCAATAAATATTGGAAGGTAAAACTGATAGTGCTGAAATATTTTTAAAAAATACTAATAACTATTATTTGAGAGTTTACCATATACCAGGCAATGTTCTAAGTACTTCTAAGTACTGTCCTAAGTACTAACTCTTAACCTAGGTATTAACTTAATTCTCACAACAAGCCTGTAAGATAGGTGCTACTATGTATTTTATAGAAGAAGAAACTAACTCACCAAGAATTAAAGTGACTTGGTCAAAATTAGACAGCTACTAAATAATAGAACTAAGTAGGATTAAGATTGAGGCAGATCTGTGTAGAGTCATTTTTCATATCTTCATGCTAAAGCAAGTACAACAATCTGGAAAACAAAAGTTCTTTTAATGGGAAGATTAGCTAAGAAGGTCCAACATTCAAATAACTTCAGATAGAAATGTGGGGATAAAGATAAGATTCTAGAAATTATGAGGAAAAAAAGTCTGATTACCACAAAGACTGGTAATCAATACATGAGACTTTCAGCATCAACAGGAAAAGCTAGATGATGTCATAATACCCTTAAAATTAAAAAAAAAAACAAAGTACAAAACATTTAACATTGAATTCTATACCCAGGCATACTTTTAATTAGGTGGTACAGGAGAATAGATACTTTCAGACCTCAAAATTCTCAAAACATTTACTAAACACACTCTCAGAAATTTATTGAAAGATGCACTTCAACAGAACAAAGGAATAAGTGATGAAGATACTAAGAACCAAGATTCCTACACAAGGAGATCCAGAGGAAATTCATAAGGTAATTGTGACAGGAGATCCCAGGAGGACTGTTATAGCAGGTTTAGACAGCAACTGGTTCAATTGGCACAGAGGGACAGAGGACTTCAGGGTGTTTATCTTTGGGAAAAAATATTATTTCATGTGAATGAACTGAGAGGATGTTAACACAGTGGTAGCATGTCTGGTCAGGAATTATAGTATGTTGAAAACTAAGCAGAGGTGAAAAGAAAATCACCTCAAAGAAATCAAAATCTTATAGGAAAGGAAATGTAATTATTGGTGAATAATATTTAGTTGATGACAAAATAAACAGTGGACACTGACTTAACCCAAAATTATATGCTGTAAAAATCGGAGGGAAGGAATTTCATCTGTTTTGTTCATCACTGCCTTTTTCTTGGCAGTCAGAGACAGGATGAGGGTGAGGGAAAAGCTGGTAAGAGATAAATGCTCATCTTCCATAGAAGTTGATAGTATATACAACTTTAAAAAGGGAGGAAAATTATACTTAGAAAAAGGCAAAAATCAGAAGATACTGTTGTAGAAGTAATGGTTGCTGTTGTGGAATGGGAAAATGGAAATGGGAGATAAAAGATGGCTACTATTCTAGCTCTACTGAAACAGAATTAGAACACAGCACTGTAGAGGTTTAAGTTTAAGCAAAGTGACTGAATTATATATATTGAACAGTGATTACCACATAAGTCAACATACATCATCTCAAATAGATACCAAAAAAAAGGGAAAAAATCCTTGTGATAAGAACTAGCATTTAGTCTCTTAACCACTTTTATATATACCATTCAGAAGTGTTAACTATAGTCATCATGTTCTTTGTTATGTCTGCAGTACTTTATCTTATAACTGGAAGTTTGTGACTTTTAACCACCTTCATCCAATTTTCTCTCCCTCAAACCCAACCTATGGTAATCACAAATCTTTTCCTATGAGGTTGCTTTGCGTGTGTGTAAGATTGCACATATAAGTGAGAGAAGACTTTGTTTTTCTCCATCTTACATGTTTTATTTAGCATAGGGCCATCAAGATCCATCTAGGTTGTCACAAATGGAAGGATTTCCTTTTAGTGACTGCATAATACTCGATTGTGTGTATGTATGTGTACATATATACATACATATGTAGAGGTATATTATGTATATATTATATATATAATGTATATGTATACCTCTACATATGTATGTATATATTATATATGATTATAAAATATTATATAATACATAATTATATTATGTATATAATTATGTATTATATAATATTATATAATTATAATATATAGTATAATTATATATATTACATATAATGTAAATAATTTTCTCCATTCATCTGTTCCTGGATGTGTAGGTGGTTTCTCTCTCTTGGCTGTCGTGAACAGTGCTGCTATGAAAATAGCAATGCAACTAGCTCTTTGACACAATGTTTATATGCAGAGATATTCAGAGGTGAAATTGAAAAATTATATGGCAGTTCTACTTTTAATTTTTGGAGGAACCTTAATACTGCTTTTTAAAGTGACTGTACAACTTTTTTTCCACCAACAATGAATAAGGCATCCCTTTTATTCCACAGCTCCCCTGTATTTGTTATCTCTTCTCTCTTTAACACTAGTAATTCTAAAAAGTATGAGGTTATATTTCATTGTGGTTTTGATTTGCATACCCTTATTGATTAGTAATATTGAGCATCATTTCATATACCTATTAGCCATAAAAGTACATATTCAGGTCCTATGCATAATTTTAAAATGAAACTAAAGTTGATTAATATATATTTATTTATACACACACATATGTATGTATGTTCCTACATTACTTTTAGGTGTAGTGCATAGTGATTTGAAAACTGTAAGTTATGCTCACCTCAAGTGTAGCTACAATCTGGCACAATACAAAACTATTTAAATACCTTCGACTATATTACCTATGTTGTGCCTTTCATCTCCGTGGTACATTCATTCCATAACTGAAAGCCTCTATCTCTCACTCTCCATCACTCATTATGCCCATCTCCTAAATGCTCTATGCTAGCAAATATCAACTTGTTCTCTGTTTTTATGCATCTGTGCAGCTTTTTGTTTCTTACCTTATTCATTTGATTGTAAAATTTTACATTCACATGAAATCATATGATACTGGACAATTTACTTCTAACTCATTTCACTTAGCATAATACCCTATTCATCTATTTTCTTGCAAATGGCAAGATTCCATTCTTCATTTTATTGCTGAAAAATAATCCATTTGTGTGTGTATCCCATTTTCTTATCCATTCATCTATTGGACACTTGAGTTCATTCCATACCTTAGCTCTTATAAAGAACGCTGCAATAAGCTTGGGATGGCATTTACAGATTTTTTGGATTTTGCATATTTGCTTTCTTTGGGTATTACGCAGTACTGAAATTATGGGATCATAGGTTACTTATATTTTTAATTTTTTAAAGAAACTCCATACAGTTTCTACTGTGGTTGCACCAATATACATTCCCACCAATAGTTCAGGAGGGTTCCCTTTTCTCCACACCCTCGCCAATACTTGTTATTTTTTGTCTTTTTTTGATACTCGCCATTCTGACTGGTGTGAAGTGATAACTCATTGTGGGTTTGATTTGCATCTTCCTGAGGATTAGTGAGGTTGAGCATCTTTTCATGTGTCTGATAGACTTCTGTATGTCTTTTTGCAAAAAACTTCTCTTCTGGTCCTCTGCCTAACTTTTAACCAGATTGTTCTTTTAGCATTGAGTTGTGCAAGTTCTTCATATGTCTTAGATATTAACCCCTTATCAGGTATTTCATTCGCAAATAATGTCCCCCATTCGCTGTGTTGGTGTTGTGTTTAGTTGATGCTTGCTTTTACCATGCAAAAACTTTCAATTTTCATGTAGCCACCATAGCTCATTTTTGCTTCTGATTCCCTTGCCTAAAGGGGCATATCCATAAATATGCTATCAAGGATGATGGCCAAGAGATTACTACCTCTGTTTCTTTTAGGAGTTTTATGGTTTCAGGTATCACATTAAGGTCTTTAATCCACCTTGAGTTTATTTTTAGGTATGGCATAACAAAGGGGTTCAGCTTTGTTTCTTTTGCATGTAGCTAACCAGTTTTCCCAGCAGCATTTACTGGGGCGGGGGAGGGGAGTCTTTTTGTCATTGTATATTTTTGCCATTGTATAGTCTATTTGCCATTGTATACAATACTGTATATTGAATATAAAATGATTAATTGAGTGGAAGAGTGAAATACAATAGATTAATTGACCATGGAGAAGTAAGTTGATTTTTGGGTCCTCTATGCTGTTCCACTGATCTATGTGTCTGTTTTTGTGCCAGTAGCATACTGTTTGATTATTACAGCTTTGTAATAGATCATGAAATTTCAGATTATAATACCTTCAGCTTTGTTCATTCTTAAGATCGCTTTGACTAGTTGTGGTCTTTTGTGATTCCATTCAAATTTTAGAATGATGTGACTTAGTTCTGTGAAAAATGCTATTGGTGTTTTGATAGGGATTGTAGTGATTCTGTAGATTGCTTTGGGTAGTAGACATATTAATGATTTTAATTCTTCCAATCCATGGGCAAGGCATACTTTTCCATTTGCTTTTGCTTGTCTTCAGTATCTCTCATCAGTGTTTTATAGTTTTCAGAATATAGCTCTTTCACGTCCTTGGTTCAGTTTATTCCTAGGTATTTTATTATTATTATTATTATTTTGGTACTGTTGTAAATGGAGTTTTCTTAATTTCTCTGTCTACTACATTATTAGTGTATAGAAAAGCAACTGGTTTCTCTATATTTTGCATCCTGCAACTTTACTGAATTCATCTATCCATTCTAATTTTTTTGTGGTGTCTTTAGGATTTCCTAGGAATGTCATGCTATCTGCAAATAGTGACAGTGCTGAGAGTAGACATCCTTGTCTTGCTCCTGGTCTTAGAGGAGTAGCTGTAAGTTTTTCACCAATAAATATGGTAGCTGTGGGGTTTTCCTATATGGCCTTCATTATCTTCAGGTATGTTCCCTTTAAAACCATGTTGTTTTCATCATGAATGGATGTTGTGTTTTGTCAAATACTTCCGTATTGAGATAACCATATGTTTTTTATCCTTTCCCTTATTAATGTGATGTATCACATTTGCAAATATTAGATCATCCTTACATCCCTGGAATAAATTTCACTTAATTATTATAAATGATTTTTTCAAATATTGTTGAATTCAGTTTGCTAACATTTAATTGGGGATTTTTACAACTATGTTCATCAGAGATATTGGCCTGTAGCTCTCTTTTTTGGTACAGTCTTTGGTTTTGGTATCAAGATAACTCTGGCCTTGTAGAATGAATTTGGAAGTTTTCCTTCTGTTTTTTTGAATGATTTGAAAAGAATAGATATTAAATCTTTTTAAAATGATTGGTAGGATTCACCTGCAAAGCCATCTGTTCCTGAACTTTGGTTTGTTGGGAATTTTTTGATTACTGATTCAGTTTCATTGTTAGTAATTGCTCTCTTTAGACTTTCTACCTGACTCAGTTTTAGAAGACTACATGTTTCTAGGAATATGTTCATTTCTTCCAGGTTGTCTAATTGGTTGCATATAACATTCATAATGTTCCCTGATAATCCTTTGTGTTTCTGTGATGTCTGATTTTATTTATCTGAGTGCTCTCCCTCTCCCTGCCCACTCCTCTCTCCTTTCCTTTCCTTTTTCTTTTTTCTTTGATGAATCTGGCTAAAGTTTTATCAATTTTGGTTATTCTTTCAAAGAACCAGCTCTTGGTTTCATTGACCTGTTCTTTTATATTTTTAGTCTCTATTTCATTTGTTTCTGCTCTAATCTTTATTATTTTCTTCTTCCTTCTGACTTGGACTTTGCTTGTTCTTCTTTTTCTAGCTCCTTTATGTAAGGTTAGGAGGTATATTTGAGATTTTTCTTGTTTTTGAGGTAGGCCTGTATTGCTATAAACATCCCTCTTATAACTGTTTTTGCTGAGATTGGAGGCCATTGTGTTTTCATTTTCACTTGTCTGCATGTATTTCCACTTTGATTTCTTTGGCCTATTCGTTCTTTGGGAGCATGTTGTTTAGCCTCCATGTATTTGTGTTCTTACCATATCTATTCTTGCAATTGATTTCTAATTTCATACCATGGTGCTTGAACAAAAGATGTTTGATACAATTTTAATCTTCTTAACTTTATTGAGACTTGTTTTATGAGCTAACACATGACCTATCCTGGGGAATGTTCCAGGTGCATTTGAAAAAGAATGTGTATTCTCTTGTTTTGGGCTGGAATTTTCTGCATATAGGTTAGGTTTATCTGTTCTAATACATTGCTCAAAGCCACTGTTTCCATGTTGATTTTCTACCTGGAGAATCTATCCTCAATTGTAAGTGGGGTGCTAAAGTCACCTGACATTATTGTATTATTGTCAATTTTTCCCCTTATGTCTGTTAATATTTGCTTTATGTATTTAGATGCTCCAGTGTTGGGTGCATAGATATTTACAATTGTTACATCCCCTTGTTGAATTGATCCCTTTCTCATTATGTTATGTAGCACCTTTCTTTGTCTCCTGTTACTGTTTTTCTTTTAAAATCTGTTTTGTGTGATAGAAGTACTGCTACCCCAGCTCGTTTTCTGCTTCAGTTTGCATGAAATACCTTTTTCCACCCCTTCACTTTCTATGTGTGTCTTTAGGGTGGAAGTGATTCTCTTATAAACAGCATATAAATGGGACTTGCTTTTTCATCCATTTGGTCACCCAATGTCTTTTGATTGAAACATTTAGACCATTTACATTCAAAGTGGTTGTTAATAGGTGTGTACTCCCTTGTCATTTTATTCATTGTTTTCTGGTTGTTTTGTAATTCTCTGTTCCTTACTTTTTCTCTTGCTCTTTACTTGTGATTGATGACATTTAGTGTTCTACTTGGCTTCCTTTTTATTTAGTATGTATCTACTACAGGATTTTGGTTTGTGCTTACCATGAGGATCATATACAACATCTTAAGAATATAGCAGTCTATATAAAGTTGATGGTCACTTAAGTTCAAACATATTATAAAAGAACTCCATAAAGAGTAAAACTCTTCCTCCTCCACATTTTCTGTGTAGGTTGTCATATTTTACATCTTTATTTTGTGAGCCACCATCACCAATCTTTTAGCTATAACTGATTTTACTATTTTTGTCTATTTATCTTCATACTAGCTTCATAAGTGATTATTCTACTACTTCTACTCTGTGCCTGCTTTCCCTCATGATTTTTTTTCCTTTCATAATTTTCTTCCTTATAATTATGGCCTTTTTTATTTTTTCCATTAAAAAGACCCTTTAACATTTTTTGGAAGGTCAGTAGGGTTAGTGAACTCCTTTAACTTTTATTTTTCTAGGGAATGATTTATTTTTCCTTCAATTCTGAATCACAGCCTTGCTGGGTAGAGCATTGTTTGTAGAATTTTTTTGGTTCAGCACTTTGAATATATCATGTCACATCTTTTTGCCATGCAATATTTCCACTAAAAAATCATTTGAAAGCTTTTCCCTTGTATGTTACTTTTTTCCCTCTTATTGCTTAATAAATTCTGTCTATATGTTCAAAGTTTGACATTGTTATGACATGGCTTAGTTTTCTTTTGGGCTCAAGTTGTTATCAGCTTTCTGCTCTTTCTCTTCCTGGATATCTTTTTTCTCTTCAGATTATGGAAGTTTTCATCTGTTACTTCTTCATATAAGTTTTCTGTCCTTTTTCTCTTCTTTTTTAGGAATCCTTATAATGCAAATGTTGCTATGGTTGTTGATGTTTCTGAGTTCTTTTAACCTGTTCTTATCTTTTTATTATTCTTTTTTTCATTATGCTGTTTAGCTTGGTTGCTTTTCATCACCCTGTCTTCTAGGTCACTGTTTTTAGTTTGGGTTGTTTTGTTTTGCTTTTTCTGAATCCTCTAATATGCTGGGCTATTTTTCTACTCTATTCTTTCAGTTATACTATTTATTACCCCTTACCAGTTCTTTTGCATATGTTTTCTCTTTTTAAGTTCTCACTGAGTTATCCATTCTTTTCTCAAGTCTAGTATATGTCTTTATGACTATTATCTTGAATTCTTATCAATCATATTTATCTCCTTTTCATTTCACTCTTCTTTTCATTTCACTCTTTTGCTCTGATTTTTTTTTCTTGGTCATTCATTTGGACATATTTCTTTGTTTCTTCACATGTCTAACTCTTTACTTTTGTCTCTAAGTATTTTAGAGATCAGTTATATAGTAGAGTGTTAATTTCCATGATTTCTTTTAGTTTAACTGCTACTGTTAATTTCTGGTTTTATACCATGTGGCTAATGAAGATACCTAGTACGATTAACCTGTTTCTATTTGCTAAAACTTGTTTTGTGGCCTAACATATGTCCCATTCTAGAATATGTTTCATATGCACCTGAGAAGAATGTATATTTTGCTATTGTTGTATTGTATGGATATGTTATTTTTGGAAATTATTAGATTTGTGTTCTGTATATGCCTGTTAAGTCTATTTGGTCTACAGTATTGATCAAATCTGCTCTTTCCTTGTTGATTGTTATAGGCATTGTTGAGAGTAGGATTTAACATCCCCACGATTATTGTATTGCTGTTTACTTCTCTTTTTATCTTTGTTAGTCTTTGCTTTAGATATTTGGGTGCTCTGATGTTGACTGTCTAAGTATTTTTAATAGTTATATCTTTTTGATGGATTGACCCTTTATATAAATGACTTTTTTTTTTTTACCATTTTTTAAAGATGTTTTTTATTTATTAGAGCACGAGCAGGGGGAAGGAACAGAGAGTGAGGGAGAAGCAAGCTCACCACTGAGCAGGGAAACCAACTGAATCCTGGCCAGACAAGGCCATTAATTTGCTGTACAGATGGAGAAAGCCATGGGATGTATTCTGTTTTAGTGCCACTGAAAGCAGGACTGTTGGTTGGGATATCAGCTTTCTGTGGCTCTGTTTAGGTTTCCTGGTTGGGTAGGCTGAAAGATGTATTCAGCAGTGGGCAAGGCTATGAGTAAGTTTCCATACTTGGGTATAGTAGGAGTACGAGCTCCAAGCCCAGTAAGGCTCTTTATTTGTGGTTTTGACTCAAGACAACACTCTCCCCCCACCTAAACTCCAGTAAAATAGGCCCCTTTGCATTGCTCTTTAGACTATTAGCTCTGCCTACATACTATCTGCTTGAGAATATGGGCTATGCAATTTCCAGATGTTCTAGCCAGACTTTCTGGTCAGGCAGGGCCAAAAGCTATATTCAGCAATGGACTAGGTTATGACTCCACTCTCCTGCCTGACTGAGTCAGACTAGGCTCCAGCTACCTGCCAGCTACCCTCTTTGAGTACGTGAATCAGTCAGACTTGTACATCACCACATTCCCTGGTTAGATTGTGTCACCAGCTTCATTCTGCAGATGATAAAACCACTGGTAGGGACCATTACTTGGGCATTGCACGAAGGAACTCATTCTGCCATGATCTGAGTGCCGATTGTTGCAAGACCTTCCCCACCTCGTTGTCACATTCAGATTCCCAGCGATCAGGCCATAGATCCTCCTCCAGTCCCCATGGGGTGAACCAAAGTGGGGACTCCAAAGAAAAGTCATCCATAATGCTGAGGGAGCTGGATACCTACCCTGAGCCCTCTTTTTCCCCAAAGGAACCATAGGTTCAGAGAAGACCTTTCTGTGTTGTGCTGTGTCAGCCTGCACAAAAAAAAAGTGGGGGCAGTGTAGTCATCATGTAGCCATTCCTCTTACCCTCCTAATTCACTCTGTCTTGGTATCTGTGGTGGAGGATATACTGCAGTCTCACCTTTGCATTCTAGAATTCTCTGAGAGGTGTCCAGTCCATGAATAGCTTTTAGTTGTTTCTATGAGGGAGAACAACAGGAACATCTATGGCATCATCTTGGTGATGTCATTCCTAATTGCTACTTATTATTATAAATCTTGTAGAACCATCAACCTTTTTACATAATGACATGCATAGCTTAGGAAAAGATAAAATTATAAGTTCACTAAAATAGTTATTAGTTACCCATTAAGTCTAATTAGCAGACAAACCAGACTTCTCAAATGAACACAAAATTGTCATTCCTCTAACATTCTGTAATATATTCTCATTATAAAAAGATGGAAATATGAAAATAATGAAATAAACTTAGAGTAGCACTATTCAAAGGCAATAGCATTAAATATTTTTGTACAATCTGACTTGTTCTAGGCATTTTTTCAAGAACTTAGTTCATACCTGCCATGTAAATTTGTGTCCCATAGTCATTTCTGAAAACATTAGAACTAAACAAGAGGAAAAAAATCATTTGGGGGAAAAAAAATGCCAACCTCTCAGTACTCATAATATGGCAATTCAGTATGTATATTTGACTGAAAAGAAAATCAATGACATCATTTTCATGCAAAAAAGAAGGCAGGAAAAGTGAGTAATTTCTTTTAACAGGCATCAGTACATAGTATATTAAGAGCACAATTGCTGGAATCTGTTTGCCTGGTTTAAATCCTGCTTTACTGGTTTCTGGTTGTGAGATAGACATAGTCACAACTGCCCTGAGCATCAGTTTCTCTGTCAAATAAAAATTAGGATGATGTCTACCTCCTATTCTTGCTATGAGTACCTATAAAACAGCACAGCCCTGAGCACCCAGTAGTGAATCATCAGTAAATGTAACTATTATTATTGAACTTATTATGATTAATAACAATCTAGAGGGTGAATCTCACACTGCAATATATATATATATATATATATAAACACACACACACACATACACACACACACACACACACACACACACACACACCAGGCAGGATAAACAAAGGGCTACTACAAAACCACACAAAACAGATTACAAGTGTAGGAGGAAGGACAGGAGGGAAGCCTCTGTTCTCTGGAGAGAGACACTGAGTAGACACTCAGTGTTTATTAGTTAAATAAGTGACTCATGGACACACTTTTTTTTTTTTTAAGATTTTATCTATTTGGCAAAGAGAGAGAAAAGCATAAGCAGGGGATCGGTAGATAGAGGGAGAAGCAGGCTCCCAGCTGAGCAGGGAGCCCAATGCAGGACTCGATCCCAGGACCCTGTGATCCTGACCTGAGCAAAGGCAGATGCTTAACCAACTGAGCCACCCAAACGTCCTTCATGGACAAAGGCAAATCTTAGCACTTCTGGAGTGACTTGACAATATTACCACTTTGAGATTAAGAAAAGATTGTCTGGGGAAGATAACAGCTATTGTGGATGAGTCAGCTTGTGGAAACTATCAAAATCAGAGTGCAGGAGTAAAAACAAAGTATAAGTCTTGCATGGCAATACATCTCCTGAAATATGTGAATTAATTCTGTTTTGAAAACTGTGTATTCGGTGTCTGACAGAGGGAGAAGATGCAGCAGGAACTTTTGGAAAAAAAGCTTGGGAGCCATAGAAGTGTTTGGAAGCTATAGAGGTAATTGAGAGAATACTTAAAAGCATTCCAATTTAAGTGGAGATATTATTTATTGAGGAATAGGGGTAGAAACCAGAACAGCTCCTCTGTACAGAAGGGAATATTCTAAGGGGGAAAAAGAGATTAGTTTAAGACGTGTGCCATTTAATGTAGAATTCAAACAGAGTAAGAAATAAAACTGCAAACACAAGGCCTGATGACCTACACCCCAAAGGGTAGAGCAACAAAGGGAAGAGGGCAGAATTAGTAGAACTCAAAGGATGAAGAAGGAGGACCACAGACCTGACCCTCAGATCTCAGAAGAGGGGTACTTGCTGGGATGTTGCTGGTGGTGTTATATTCAGAGGCGGGCACCCATGCGGCTAGGTCTCTACTCTCTGAGAAGTGAATGCTTAAGGGTTAGTGCTCATATTGTGAGGTGGGGGCACAGTAAAGCTACTTCTGCAGATACTAGAAGAGCTGCAAACTGGTTTCACCTGCTTACTACTAGAAGACCCTACCCCTACTGGAGCAATGCTGACAGAATAAGAAGCATGCTGGAAGGGCCAAGTCCCCTCTTTCACCTCCTGCCTTTTCAGTCTCCCTCTCAGGGCAGAGCCAAGCTGGTGCGTTCATAGCCCCACCATCACAAGGTGCTATATAACAGGATAGGTTTTCAGCTGGGAGGTAACAGCTTCACATCCAGTACGATGCCCACGAGAGAGAGAATAACAGCCTGCCTGTCTGCCTTTTCTTACAGGTCCTCTGGGATAGGACATCTCTGTGATATTAGAAGACAATTTGGTAGGGGTACTTTAAGGAAGTGAAGAAGTCAAATATGCCCTCACCCAGAGCTTTCAATAATGGCTGTGCAGCTTGGAAAATGTGATTCCATGCACGTGGAGGTAGGAGAGTTTACTTTGGAGGACTGCAGTGTAGCCTGAGAAAGTTTATGGTGGTCGTGGAGTCAAAAGACCTACTGACTCACCAGCAAAACTCTTTGGACCTCAGTTTCTTTACTGGATCCCAAGATCATATGATTCTGTGTAAACCTGGCTTTTTAGAGGGGCTCGTGTGTTTTATTGTCTTCTTACCTCACCCATTCCTTGATCTCTTCACACACATAAATCTTGAATTGTGATTAGGTTTCAAAACCAGCAAATAAGGAGGTCATATGTGGTCAAACTTGCTCAGAAATGTGCAATTTGGAGGCACCTGGATGGCTTAGTTGGTTAAATGTCTGCCTTTGGCTCAGGGCATGATCTCAGGGTCCTGGGATCCAGCCCCTCATTGGGCTCACAGTTCAGCAGAGCCTGCTTCTTCCTCTCTCTTGGTCCCTCCCCTCCTCTCAAATAAATAAAATCTTTTAAAAAATACGCCATCTTGTAAACCTACATATAACCTATCATCTACACAGCCAGATTATCCTCCAGAGTTGGAACAACTTTTTCAAAAGATACCAGATGAAATTGTTAGATTGTTAAAGGCTCATGTTGTGTAAAAAATAACATGGATCACAAAATGCTAGACTCCAACTCAGCCAGCACATGGGAACTGAAATCTATATATACATCTTAGAACTCATTCTCACATGTGTTCTACAGTCACTGAGAATGGCAAGAGCTATTTAAACAGTAGCATTTACTCCACCCTTTCTTTGTTTTTTGTTTTTTTTAATATGTGTACAACACCCACCGGCATGACTAAAATGAAAAAAAAAAATTAAGTACTCCTGAGGTTACAGGACAACCAGAACACTCATACATGCCTGGTAGGAACTTAAATTGAACAACCCCTTTTGGAAAATGGTGTGGTTATGTTTACTAAACCTAAATCTGTCCCAAACCTTATGATCTAGTGATTCCCTCTTGCATACACACCTACCAGCATTCATACTGAATGATTTTAAGAGAAGTTCAGTAAGTGAATATAATCTATGCTATTAGGAGTCAGGATAGTAGTTACTCTGCAGGGTTGATGAGGGAGACAGGAGCCAAAAGGAGGCTTCTAGGGTGCTGCTAATATTTTGCTTTTTTAAATTGAAATATATTTGACATATACATTGCATAAATTTATTGTGTACAACATGTGATATTGTATACAACATGTGATATTGTTACATTTGTATACTGTAATATGATTGCGACCACTATCACATTACATAATTATCTTTTTAGTGCTTGGAATAATTAAATTCTAATCTCAGCAAGTTTGTTTATAATGCAGTATTGTTGTCTTTATTCATTATACTGTGCATTACATCTCTAGATCTTATTTACTACTGCTAAGTTTTCACCCTTAAACCTCTGTCTTATCCCTCCACTCCCCATTCCCTGGTAACCACCATTTTACTCTCTTTTTACAAGTGTGGTTTTCTTTAGAGTCTTCATATAAGAGATATCATACAATACTTGTTTTTCTCTGACTTATTTCACTTAGAATATTTTGCTCAAGGATAATACATGTCAAAAATGGCAAAATGTCCTCCTTTCTTGTGGCTGAATAATATTCATATGTGTATTCAGGAATTTATATCTTCTTAGTTGTTCCTCTCTTGATGGGCACTTAAGTTGTGTCTATATCTTGGCTATTGTGAAGAATGCTGTAATAAAGATGGGAGTATCTTTTCAAAATCCTGTTTTCATTTGCTTTAAATATTACCTGAAACTCCAAGATCATATGGTAGATCTAGCTTTAAATTTTTGAGACGGCCCCATATTGTTTTCCACTGTGGTTGAACCAATTTGTATTCCCATCGACAGCCTTATAGTGTTCCCTTTACTCCAGTCCTGGCCAGCACTTGTTATCACTTGTCTTCTTGATACTAGCCATTCGAACAGGTGTGAGTATCTTGTGCTTTTGATTTGCGTTTCCCTGATGATTAGAGATGTTGAACATCTTTTCAGGTACCTGTTAGCTATTTGGCTGTGTTCTTTGGAGAAATATGTCTATTTAGTTCTGCCCATCTTATAACTGGACTTTTTGTTGATATCGATTTATATGATTTTTAAATATATTTTGGATCAATATTAACCCCTTGTCCAATATATGACTGGCAAAAATGTTTTCTCATTCTATATGTTGCCTTTTCATTTTGTTAATTGTTCAACCTGTGCAGAAATTTTTTTAAGTTTGATTTAGTCCCACTTGTTTATGCTTTTGTTGTTTCTGCTTTTTGTGTCATATCCAAAAAATCATTGCCAAGACTAATGTCAAGGAGTTTCTTCCCTATGTTCTCTTTTAGGAATTTAATAGGATCAGGTCTTATGATTAAGTCTTTGATCCATTTTGAGTTAATTTGAGTGAATAGTATAGTGTAGGGGTCCAATATCATTGTCCTGCATGTTTTCCCAACACCATTCGTTGAATACACTATCCATTCCCCACTGAATATTCTTGGCTCCATTCTTGTCTAATATAAGTTGACCAGATATGCAGAGGTTTAGTTCTGAGCTATTTTTTTTAAGATTTTATTTATTTATTTGACAGAGAGAGCACAAGCAAGGGGAGCTGCAGGCAGAGACAGAGGGAGAAGCAGGATCCTTGCTGAGCAAGGAGCCCAATGTGGGACTCAGTCCCAGAAACCTGGGATCATGACCTCAGCCAAAAGCATGAGGCTTAACTAACTGAGCCACCCAGGCTTCCCTAATTTTGAGCTATTTTATTCTGTTGGTCTCTGTGTCTACTTTTTTTTTTGCCAGTATCATACTGTTTTTATGATGATGCCTTTGTAGTACAGTTTAAAATGATTAAGTGTCATACTTCCACCTTTACTCTTTTTCCTCAGAATTGCTTTGACTATCAGGGTCTTCTGTGGTTCCTTACAAATCTTAGAATTTTTTTTTTATTTCTGTGAAGAATGCCATTGTTATTTGGTGAGGATTATGCTAAATCTCTAGATGGTTTTTGGTACTATGGCCACTTTAACAATAATAATTCTTCCAGTCCATAAACATGGGATGACTCTCCATTTGTGTGATCTTTGATTCCTTTCAGCAAAGTCTTACAGTTTTTATCGTCATATCTTTTACTTTCTTGGTTAAGTCTATTCCTAAATACTTTATTATTTTTGATAGTATTGTAAATGGGATCATTTTCTTTAATGAGGAAACATCTGAGAAAGAAACAGTGTATAGAAATGCAACTGGGGCACCTGGGCGACTCAGTCAGTGAAGCATCTGCCTTTGGCTTAGGTCATGGCCCCCAGGTCCTGGAATCGAGTCCTGTGTGGGGCTCCCTGCTTAGTGGAGAGCCTGCTTCTCCCTCTCCCTCTGCTTGCCATTCCCCCTGCTTGTACTCTGTCAAATTAAAAAAAAAAAAATGCAACTGATTTCTGTATGTTGATTTTGTTTTCCTGCAGGCTTTACTGAAATTGTTAATTAGTTCCAACAGTCTTTTGGTTGAGTCTTCAGATTTTCTGTATTTAAAATTACATCATCTGGAAATAGCTTCAGTTTAACTTTTTCCTTCTGATTTGAATTCCTTTTATTTCTCGGTCTTGCCTAATTGCTGTAGCCAAAGATTACCAGTGCTATATTGCATGAAAGTGGTAAGAGTGAGTGGGCACCCTTGAAAAGAAAAGCTTTCAGTTTTTCTCCATTGAGTATAATGTTACCTGTGGGCTTGTTGTATGAGACCTTTATTATGGTGAGATATGTTCCGTTCTGTTGAAAGTTTTTATCATGAGAATATGTTGTATGCTTTCTCTGCCCCTATTCAGATGATCATGTAATTTTTACTTTTAAGTGATGTACTGCATTTATTGATTTGCCTATGTTGAACCGTCCTTGTGTCTGAGGGATAAATCCCACTTGGTCATGATGTATAATTCTTTTAATGTGTTCCTGAATTTGGTTTGCTAACATTTGGTTGAGAACTTTGCATCTATATTTATCAGAAATATCAGTCTATAATTTTCTTGTGGTGTCTTTATTTGACTTTGGTATCAGGGTAACACTGGCCTAGTAGAATGAATTTAGAAGTATTCCCTTCTCAAAATTTTGGAGGAGTTGAGGAGGATTAGTGTTAATTTTTCTTTAAATGTCTGATAGAATTCACTAGCAAACAGTGAGGTCTGGGCTTTTTTGTGTTAGGGCTTTTTGATTACTGATTCAATCTCTTTACTTGTTAATGATCTGTTCAGATTTTCTGTTTCTTCATGGTTCATGAAGGTTAGAGGTTGTGTGTTTCTAGAAATGTATCCATTTCTTCTAGGTTATCTTTTTTGGCATATAATTTTTCAAATGTCTCTTGTGATCCTATGTATTTCTGTAGTATCTGTTGTAATGTCTCTTTTTTCACTTCTAATTTTATTCATCTTATCTTTTTTTCTTAGTCAATTTTATCCTTTTGAGGAACCAGCTCTCAGTTTCATTCTTCTTTACTGCTTTTCTGGTCTCTATTTCATTTATTTCTGCTCTGATCCTTATTATTTTCTTTCTTCTAACTTTGGGCCCAATTTGGGTTTTGGGGGGGGATTTTTTCATTTTTTTTGTTTGTTTGTTTGTTTTCCCCCTAGTTGCTTGAAGTATAAAGTTAGGTTGTTTGAAATATTTTTAATTTCTTCATATATGCACTTATCACTATAAACTTTCTGCTCAGAACTGTTTTTGTTTCATCACATAAGTTTTGATATGTATTTCCATTTTCATTTGTTTCGAATAGCTTTTTATCTTCCGTTTAGTTTCCTTTTGACCCATTGGTTGTTCAGTAGTGTGTGGTTTACAAATATGTTTCCCACATATTTGTAGATTTTCTAGCTTTCCTCTTTATTATTGCTAGTTTATACCACTGAAATCAAAACAACTATCTTTTCTGACCACAATTTTCTTAATTTTGTTCGGGTTTGTTTTGTGTTTTATCATGATTCACCATCTTGTTGTTTGCCTTCTGGTTAATATAGTTTTCTAATTTTTATCTTTACCAGAATATTATGTATTTTATTTTTTGTGTCACTAATTAGCATCTTTTCATTTTTTTCTTGCAAGGCAAGTCTCGTGCTGGTGAAATCCCCCAGCTTTTATTTATCTAGCAAAGTTATCCTTGAGATATGAAGGAGGCTTTCCCAAAGTGTACTTTGCTGGCATTTTATATCTTTCAACTCTAAACATTTCATTCCACTCTCTCCTGGCCTGTAGAGTTTCTGCTGAAAAACCAGTGGATAACCTAAGAAGGAACCCTCCTTAGTCTACTTCTTCCTCACCCCCCACCCCCGAGGACATCTTTTTGCATTGAGATAATAGGGTGTTTTATCAGTGTTGTGAGTCTATATGCCCAATTCCTTCCCCGGATTTAGGAAGTTCTCAGCTATTATTTCCTTAAATAAACTCTGCCCCCCTTCTCCTTCTCTTCTTGTTAAAGAATAGCAGTTCCTCCTCTTCCTCTTTTTTGAAAAATAGCATTATTTATTTACAACTCTATTTAGTTTAATTAGTCATCTGAATGAACTTCTACAAAAGTTTTATTTCCCTATACTTTTTGGCTGTATATTCTCTGACCATCTTTTCATATGATAACAATTTTACAATATTTTCCCTATAGAATGTAGGAATGATAATTCAGTCTTTAACAGGTTGATTTAAATCCTTACTATTGTAATTTTATTTTTTATACCATTTAAGTTTTATTTTAATGCCAGTACTATATACTGTTTGATCACTACATCTTTGTAATATAACTTGAACTCTGGAATTGTGATGTCTCCAGCTTTGCTTTTCTTTTTCAATATTGCTTTGGCTATTCAGGGTCTCTTGTGGCTCCATACAAGTTTTAGGATTATTTGTCCTAGCTCTGTGAAAAGTGCTATTGATATTTTGATAGGGATTGCATTAAATGTATAGATTGCTTTGGGTAGTATAAACATTTTAATGATATCTGCTCTTCCAATCCATGAGCATGGAATGTTTTTCCATTTCTCTGTATCATCTTCAATTTTTTTCATCGGTGTTTTACTGTCTTCATAGTACAGATCTTTAACCTCTTTGGTTAGGTTTATTCCTAAGTACCTTGTTTTAGTGAAGTTGTAAATGGGATTGAGTACTTAATTCTCTTTCTATTGCTTCATAATTGGTGTATAGAAATGCAACACATTTCTGTATGTTGATTTTATATCCTGCAATTTCACTGAATTTGTGTATCAGTTCTAGTTTTTTGCTGGAGTCTTTTGGGCTATGTAGAGTATCATGTCATCTGCAAACAGTGAAAGTTTGTCTTCTTCCTTGCCAATTTGGATGCCTTTTATTTCCTTTTGTTGTCTGATTGCTGTGGTCAGAACTTCCAGTACTATGTTAAATAACAGGGATGTCCACTCTCACCAATGTGTTGTTTTCTGACTTTAGGGGAAAAGCAAAAGCTCTCCATTTTTCCCCATTGAGGATGATATTAGCCATGGATTTTCATATATGGCCTTTATTATAATAAGGCATGTTCCCTCTAAACCTACTTTGTTAAGGGTTTTTATAATAAATGGATGTTATACTTTGTCAGATGCTTTTTCTGCATCTATCAAAATGATCATATGGTTCTTATCCTTTTATTAATGTGGTATATCACATTGATTCATGAATATTCATGAATATTGAACCACCCTGGCAACCCAGGAATAAATCCCTCTTGAACATGGTGAATGATTCTTTTAAAGTATTGTTGCTATTTTTTTGAGAACTTTTGCATCCATGTTCATCAGGGTATTGGCCTGTAGTTTTCCTTTTTTTAGTCATCTTTATCTGGTTTGGATATCAGGCTAGTGCCTGACAGAATATATTTGGCCTCATAGAATACATTTGGAAGTCTTCCTTCCTCTTCTATTTTTTGGAATAATTTCAGAATAATAGGTATTAACTCTCCTTTAAATGTTTGGTAGAATTCACCTATGAAGCCATCTGGCCATGGACTTTTGTTTGCTGGGAATTTTTTTGATTACTTAATTTCTTTGCTGTTTATTGGTCTGTTCATGTTTTCTATTTCTTCCTGTTTGTTCTAGCTGATTGTATGTTTCTAGGAATTTATTGATTTCTTCCAGGATGTCCAATTTGTTGACACAGAGTTTTTCATAATATTCTAATTGTATTTCTGTAGTGTTGGTTGTTATTTTTCCACTTTCATTTGTGATTTTATTTGGGTCCTTTCTCTTCCTTTTGATAAGTTTGACTAGAAGTTTATCAATTTTATTAATATTTTTCAAAGACCCAGCTCTTGGTATCATTGATCTGTTATATCGTCTATTTTTGTTTGTTTCTATATCATTTATTTCTGCTCTAATCTTTATTTCCTTCCTTCTGCTGGCTTTAGGTTTCATTTGTTCATTTATTTGAGATTGTTCTTGCTTCTTGAAGTAGACCTGTATTGCTATATGCTTCCCTCTTAGGACTACTTTTGCTGCATCCCAAAAGTTTTTGACCATTGTGTTTTCATTTTCATTTGTTTCCATGTATTTTTGTAATTTGATTTCCTGGTTGACCTATTCATTGCTTAGCAGTATGTTGTTTAACCTTCACGTATTTGTGGTCTTTCCAAATTTTTCTTGTGGTCGACTTCTAGTTTCATAGCACTGTGGTCAGAAAAGGTACATCGTGTGATTTCAATTGTTTTTGTTGTTGAGGCTTGTTTTTGTGACCTCATATGTGATCTATTCTGGAGAGGAATGTGTATTCTTCTGTTTTAGGATGAAATCTTCTAAAAATATGTTAAGTCCATTTGATTTTGCTGATTGAATCTGATAGCTCTCATGGGATTTCTCCACCTTTAAAAAAAATAGTTCTCTTTCTAAATCACTTGTTCTTTCATCTGGTCTATGCTGTTACCTACGCTCTCTAATGCAGTCTTCATCTCATTCATTGAATTTTTCAGCTCCAGAATTTGTTTGAAATTTTTAAAAAAGAACAAATTTCTGTGATAAAGATTTCTGTGTATTAAATTTATTCCTCAGTTCATTGAATTGTCTTGCTGAATTTTCTTGTAGCTTGCTGAATTTCTTCATAAAGGCTATTTTGAATTCTTTATCAGATCACAATGTTCTGTGCCTCTGAGGTTGGTTGCTGACGAATTATCATTTTTTGGTAACATCATATTTCCTTATTTTGTTGTGTTTCATACTTCAAATGCAAAAGAAGAGGTGCTTATCCTTTCTTTAGTGAAGATTTTGTTCACTTTGGCTGTTATAGTTCAAGATGCTGACAATTAGAAACCTTTCTTTTGTGTCCCAGAGATGGTGCTATAGTTCAAGTTTTTCTTTTCTCCTGTCGGGGCTACAGACTGCACACACAGTAAGAGCGGCAGAAGGGTCAGGGGAGACATGGGCTTAGCACCGGGGGCTTTACGGGTGCCCATGACCGAGAGGGGAATTCTCCAGTGTGGGACTCCAAGAGGTCCAAAGGTGGACTTCCTGCCAAAATCCAGAAGCAGACAGAAGGAAACACGTTTTTTCAATATGCTTTGGTATTCTTTTTGACCTCTGTTCCTTTTCTTTCTTTTATCTCAGTGACGGAGATCCCTCCTCAAAAGTTCACGGTCCTACTGGAAAGAAATGGATCACTTCAGCCACAAACCCTGCAGGTGGGCAACCACTTTCGCTTTCCATCTCCTCTGGCAGAGAGGTAGCCACTGCTGCTGACAAAAACCCAGTATATTGCCACATTGCCCAGAGAGGGGGGTTCCTGTGTAATTGCACCCCAGTAGACTCTAAGCCAATAATGGATGATGGTCCTGTAAGAGCAAAGAAATGACCAGGAGATAGTGAGACATAGGTTTATTGGGGGAAACTCAGAGGGAGTTCAGGAGAGGCTGACTGGACAAAGCACCCTCTGCTAGAATCTGCAGGAAGCAAGTTTTTATAGTGTAACAACTAGCCTAGGAACTATCTGTAGCCATTCCCCTCCTAGCACAGCCAGTGTTCTAAGGAGTTCAAGGTCTGCCACCCAAATATTCTTTATTACAGAGGAGATGCTCCAGGTGGGCCATTCCCAGAGCCCCTGACCTTGAATGCTAAACAACACATTCTTCTGTATCTTCTGCTTGATGGGAATATAGAAGGAGGATGGGATCTGTATACTCTCATGATAGTGATTAACAGGACATTCAGGGTGTGCTTGACAAACATCACGCATATATCATGGCAGTTCCTCTCTCTCTGCCTCCAAACTCCTCCCTATCCTACTGGGATGACCTGCTGGGATCTTCCATCAGGTTGGCTTAGACCCCTACAAATATGTCTCCTGTGCATGTCTACCCAGTTTTGTACTCTCCAGGCTCACCTTTTCCCCAATCATAGAAGGGGAGGGTGGGGCAGGCTCACTGACCCCCTTGGGTCCACAGTCTCTTCCAAGGTCCTATCCAACCACTTTCAGATGCATAGGTGCACAGAAATTGCTTAGGTGTCCTGGTGTAATGTGCAAAGGCAACTTTGTTTGATTTACAACTAACTGGACATCAATAACCAAAGGTAAGAGAAAAAAGGATTTATGCCACCATGATGCTGACTTCACTCTAGAGCAGTCAAAGTTGTGCTGCTTGCTCTGGGTGCTGTTTCTATGAAAGTAACCAATTTATAAAAGTTTATAAACAACAAAAAATTTAAACATGCCTCAAAGCCATACAGTTGGATATATATGTATATATATATGCAGTACTTCAATAAAAGTTAAATGTGATTCTGTTCTACTTTAGGGTATATAGGCAAAAGAAATGAAAGGAAGAAATGAGATATACACTCATGTTGATAGCAGCAACCCAATTCTCCATCAAGAGATGAACAGATAGACAAAATGCTGTATGTATGTAACACTTGATGTGAGCCGTCTGCGTAGTACAAGAAGGTGAACCCCCTCTGCAAGGCATGGGGCACCACCCTCCTGCAAGGCGAGGAGAATAGCAATGGGTAAAGCATTAATCGCCCCCTCCCAGTTAAAAGCGGCTTACAGTTCAAAGGATGCGGAATGCTATGAATAGAGAGAATGGGTTAGATTTGTTAAGCATTAGTCAAATTTACTCTTAGTATGATTCACCTTTTCCGTATATAGATGATTTACTCCCTCTATAAGCATGCCTAGATAGAGTCCTGAAATATTGCCAGATAAGGTCTGGCACCATATTGTCCCTCCCCCAGGATAAATAGCCTTTTACCTCAAAACATAATGACTAACGAATCTGTACCAAACCAGTGATTTAAGTCAGAACTAGTTGAGACCTTAAAACAAAGGAACAGGAGGGGAGCTCTGTTAAAACTATGCAGGCTCCAGGAGACTTTTGATACCGATAAGAAAAGCAGGCCTCATCTATCTGGCCTCTGAGAAAACACCAAGCTCATCTACCAAGGCTCCTTTGATCAATGAATAAACATCCCGGTTGGTCTTTGATCATCCTTTGCTACAATGATATAAAAAAAGGACCCCGAGACCTGAGGTTTTTGGGAGACTCCTGAAACATCATCCGAGTCTGTCTCCTCATTTCGTATCACTGACGCTGTCCTTTCCTTCGGGGACTCTGACTGTTGCTGGAGCTGGACTTCGGCAAACACTGGAATATTATTAGCCACGAAAAGAAGGAAATTCTGGTACACACTTGTGAACCTTAAGGACGTTAGGTAAGTGAAATAAGCAAGTCTCACAAATACTGTATAATTCCACTCATATGAGGTAGTTAGAGTCAAATTGTAGAGAAGGAAAGTAGAATGATGGTTGCCAGGGACTGTGGGCAGTAAGGAATAGGAAACTATTGCTTAATAAGTAGAGCGTTTCAGTTTTGTGACAGGAAACAAGCTCTGTGGATAGATAGCAGAGACGTTAGCAAAACAGTGTGAAATGTACTTAATAACCACTTTAAAATGGACAGTCCAGTGCTATTAAGATGGTAAACAACTATGTGTACTTTACCACAATTTTTTTAAGTTAATATATACCCTCTAAGTAAATGCATCTTAATGATGTTATCAACTTACCTCTGGTGAACATCCCCAAAATTCACCCCTAATCTCTTAATAAGGGCTATTTTAAACCTTACCTTTTGAATCCTGTTGAACACAAGAAGTGAAGAAAACCAGCAGTGGACTCTCTCCAAGCAGCAAGGTGAGATATTCAAGACTGCTTTCAACTCACACAGGACCTCATACTAAAAAAAAAAGTGCTTGAATATCATCCCTCCTATTTATACTCACACCCCTCATGTAAAGAAAAAGATCAAATGGGTCTATCGTCCTCACTTCACAGCTGGAAGCACAGACCAAGAAAAAATAATCACAACCAAAAAAAGAAAGAGAATTCAAATTTTCTGATATCACATTCAAGCTGGATGTCATCCTTGTAAGACCCTTAAGATTGTTATTAGACATGAAAAGCAAATTTGATTTACAAATTCATTTTGTGCTTCTATTGTTCCCATAACAAAATGCAATCTAGAATATAGATCTTTTTTACATGGTAAAAAAAGTTCACGTTTTGACTTGAAAACCTTTTATTTAATTTATACAAATAACTACTAAATACAAAAAGTAGATTAAAACAAAATAGTTATTTTTTTCTGGCAGAGTTTAAATGCACATAATGGATAATTCCGAAGAAAATGCATTTTCCCCACAGCGTTCAGGACTAAAATTCTACTGAAATCTTTGCTTCTAAATCAGTAATATATTCGGTGGTGTCACATGGGTAATGGCTAAATACATTTCTGCATATGAACTGAAAAAAGTTACAGTCTACACACATACAAATGTGAAGCACTTAAAATGTGAATTTAACTGATAATAAAAGAAAATGTCCGTTTCAGAGTATAGTGTTAAAAACATTTCAGTAATAAAATCATAAGACCACATAAAAATAAGCTTTAACATATGCACGAAGCAGTTTTGTAAAAACTGCTAAGGGCACAAGTAATAAATAATTTGCAAAGTTGTGTATAAACAATTCCTAATGTTTCAGCATCATTGTAAACATCAGCACATGTGTAAAATGCAGCAAAGTCTGACATTACATTTTGTTTTGCCAAATTGAATTCCTATTATCCAAAGACAGACCAGTGGAGTACGCAGCCAACGTTTTGGCAAGTTGGGTCTTTAAAATTAAGAGTAACAGTGCAAGTAAGGAATGCAAAGAATTCCTAGTGCAATAAAGAAGAGAAGCACAGGCAATATTGCTGATAAAAATTCACCACCTCCTTGAGTTTCCCATGGGGAGAGTCTAGGAGACTTGTGAAAGATATGCAAAGCCACTGTCTTAATGCCCAGATCTCTTTTAGGATTTCTCTGTGTTCCTCCAGTTCCCCTACCTTTGCAACAGTGTCTGTCCAACATGAGTCTCTGCGGTGTGAACAGTTTGTGAAATGCCCGGTTCACAGTCATTGAGCGAGGTTAGGGTGGTTTTGGCGTCTCCCCAGCACATGGCTGGGTAGAATGTCTGCCTTGTCAAAGCAGCCATTTGCGGAGGGAGACAGCTGGATTCTGTTCTGACAACCAGTCAGGCCAGCGTTAGGTCCCAGCTGGACAATGACAACGTCAACTCTTCCTTCTTGACACCATGAAAATGTCAACAGTCAGTTTTCAATTTGTCTAGGGAATTATCGATTTTGGTCAAAGTCTTTTTGATACGCAGAGCTGTGAGTCTTGCGGACGGATTTTGATACCAGCATTCTTTCATCAGCTTAGCCAGAGAGGTTAATGTCTGAGGAGAGAAAGAACAAATACCATGGTGACAAAGTGGCTTTTTTGTGGCCCCAGAAACTTGGCAGATGTTGCGTCAATAGATTTTGCAGAACTCTGCAGGTCCTGGGAAGTTACAATGATGTTACTGCCCTCTTCTTTATCAAATAATCAAAGCCTTGACCACTGCTAAAGGAGTCCCTCTTCTTTATCAAATAATCAAAGCCTTGACCACTGCTAAAGGAGTCCCTCTTGAGTTTTGTGAACTCTGGCCTTTGGACTCCTAATGCTAGCAGCTGACTTTATGAGGTAAATTACATAGGACCCGCTGGATCCCCTGATGTGTTATGTGTGCTAAAAGAGATAGTGCTGGGCGCCTGGGGGGCTCAGTGGGTTAAAGCCTCTGCCTTCGGCTCAGGTCATGATCTCAGGGTCCTGGGATTGAGGCCCGCATCAGGCTCTCTGCTCAGCAGGGAGCCTGCTTCCTCCTCTCTCTCTGCCTGCCTGTCTGCCTGCTTGTAATCTCTCTCTCTCTCTCTGTGTCAAATAAATAAAATCTTAAAAAGAAAAAAAAAAAAGAGAGAGAGATAGTGCTACCCCAGAGTTAATAATGAAATCTGCAGATGGTGCCTTATCTCTTATCTCGGTGTTTCAGACTTTCTGCTACTAAAGAGAAGCAATAAGAATCTTCAGCCGAACAGCTTCCATTTGGAATTTCAGATATGCAGACATGGAAAGAGGTTAGTCTCGTGTTCTACTTGGGAAATTGCAGTCCTGGGGCTAGTGGCAGAGTAATGAGTCTCCTAACTCCTCAAGCTAGTCAACAGTAGAAATTCCTAGGAATATTTTCATTTATTAGCAAGATCAGAGAATTTCACTCTTTCAATGATACCATTTTGGGAACCCACTTAACAAGGTCCAAGGCCCTTTTACATAAGACATAAAGCAACAGAGAGGGTGGATCATTCAGGAACTATACTATTTGCTTGCTCTTGAGTTTCACCTGGTAAAAAAAAGTGAAGAGAGCTCTACAACGGAGAAACTGGCACTCTTACCGGGTCTGAGAACCATCTATTGGGTATGTTTGGCCTCTGTTGATCCACACAGACCACCTTTCTCATATCTTCAAAACTTGGGTCATTGGGAACCACATCATAAAATGGTGGCTTGTAATCCTCCACGATACCTGCACACGTGGATGAGAATGGTGTCGGTTAGCAAGAGGACAGAGTGTCCCCCAGGGTTTTCTTAATGGGTACCACAGGTTGTAACATGATAGGAGAAAAACTGAACATCTTCCTCACTTCAAGGTGATTCTGAAAGCTACAAGATAAGTGGAGAACAAGGTAATAATTATCTTCCTCCAAATCTCTGCAGGAATTACATTAGAAGAAAATGTGGCTACTACTCATGTAACTACATTTATTTATTAACAAAATGCTCTGTAATACCCAAAATGTAACTGACAACACAATTCCTTTGGTGATCAAAAAGTGACAACATTCTGGTACAAGATGGTGACATAGGAAGACCCTGAACATCTCTCCTTCATGGACACAGCCAATCCACACCTATTTATACAGCAGTTCCTCCTGAAGAAGAACTGACGGCTGAATGAACAGCTTCTGTACAATAAAAGAGCAAAGAGAATGGCAAGAGAGACAGAGACATGGTAATGAAGGGAACCCCCACACCCCAACACTGCAGCACTGCAGTAGGTAGAGCTAGTACCGGGGGACCAGAAACACGATTGTCTACCTGGGGCACAGAAAAAAATGCTGCAGTTGAAAAGATCAACTACAATATAAAAGATCCAGCCCTACAACTCCACCACATGCCAGGGAATCTGCTGGAACCTACTGGAACCCTCTCAGTCAGGGACTGGTGACCACCACTGCTAGGTAACCCCCTCCCCGCCCTGCCCCCAACCCTGGCAGTGCAGACAAGAGCAGGGTCTGCAAACCACAGCTGGCCTACTGTCCCAGAGAGCCCCAGGCCCACATCCCACACCAGCCCCAGTCATCCACCAAGGCAGCCACGTGCAGCACACACTAAGACACTCCTGGTCAGTGCTCACTATGGCTCCAGCCATCTTGTAAAGGTGACACAGCTACAAACTACCCAGGAACACTCCGGACCCATAACATGTCAGCTCCAGACAGCCTGACAGGGTACCACCTGTGTACAGGGCCCTGGAACACCCAGCCTGCACCTGCTTCAGCTCAGGCTAACCCAACAGGGTTCCCCCTTCATGGAGCACTCCCATGTGCCCTGGCCTTTGCAACACTTCGAGTCCACTTGCCCTGCCAGGATTCCCTCCACACAGAGTACCCTGGGATAACCTGACATGCAGCCACTTCAGCTGTCCTGCAAGAATTCCTTCTATGTAGAGAGCCCTGGGAGCCTCAGCCCACACCAGCCACAGCTCCAGCCAGCCAACCAAAGTCACCAGGCACAGTATCAGTGGGGGAAGACTGTAAAACAGACCATCCCTTCAAGTTTAGGAGAGTGAGCTCTTCTGCCTAACTCACAGAAACAATGAAAGCCAAGCAAAATGAAGAGACAGAGGAATATGCTCCAAAAGAAAGACTAAGACAACAGCTCAGAGAAGGAAGTAAATGAAATGGAAATAAGCAATCTACATCATAAAGAGTTCAAAGGGATAGTCAAAAAGATGCTATCAGATTGAAGAAGAGAGTAGATAAACTCAGGAAGAATTTCAATAAAGAAATAAAAAAATAGAGTTGAAGATGCAATAACTGAAATGAAATATATACTAGAGGGAATCAATTGTAGATTAGAAGAATGGATCAATGATCTATTGGTAAGCAATCTAAGGTAATGGAAAGCATCCAAGCAGAACAGGAAAAAGAAAAATTTTTAAAAATAAGGGTATGCTAAGGGATCTCTTTGACATGATCAAACAAAAAAAGATCTGTATTCGATGGGTCTCAGAAGGAAAACAGAAAGGGGGCTGAAAACTTTCCTAGCCTAGGGGGAAAAACCAGACTTGTAGATCCAGAAGCACCAAAAGTCCTGAACAAGATGGAAACCAAGGAATTCCACGCCATGACACATAATAATTAAAATGTCAAAGAAAAGGACAGAAGCAAATAGTCAAATATAAGGGAAACCCCAAAAGGCTATCAGCTTATTCAGCAGAAACTTTGAATATATCATGTCACTCCTTTCTGGCCTACAAAATGCTAAAAGGAAAAAAAAAACAAAAAACAAAAAACCTAAGACCAAGAATATCTCTCCTTAAATTCTGAATGATAATCCTTCTCGGTAAAGAGTTACCCTAATAAACAAAAGTTAAAGGAGATCATCACCACTAAATAGATTTTATAAGAAATGTTAACAGGACTTCTTTAAGTGGAAAAGGAAAAGGCCAAAAGTAGAAAAAAATGATGAAAAGGAAAAGAAAATTCATGAGTTGAAAGCAAACATAGGCAGTAAAGAAATCACTTATAAAGCTAATATGAAGATTAAAAGACAAAAGTAGTAAAATCAATTGTAGGTGACAAGTCTTCACAAAATAAAAATGTAAAATATGACAACATATAAACAAGGAAAATAAAAATAAAGTTCTTTTAGAATAATGTGTTCAGTGTTCCATGCAATGGGTGTGGTGCATAAACAATGAATCTTGGAATACTGAAAAAATAAAAAAATAAAGTCCTACAGCAAAAAAAAAAAAAGTGTTTGAATTTAAATGACCATCAACTTAATACAGACTACTGTATACTTAGGATGTTACAAATAAATCTCATGATAAACACAAAACGAAAACGTATGGCAGCGGGGGAGAGGGAGAAGCAAACTCCCTGCTGAGCAAGGATCCTGATGGGGGACTTGATCCCAGGACCCCAGGATCATGACCTGAGCTGAAGACCCTTACCCAAAACAGAGCCACCCAAACATCCCAAGAGACTCACTTCTGACCCAAAGATATAACAGTGAAAGTGAAGGAATGGAAAGAGACATTCCATGTAAATGAAAGCCACCCCCCCATAAATGGGGAAGCAATTCTTAGACTAAATGAATTAAAGCAAAGACTGTCACAACAAAGAAGAGCATTACATAATGATAGAGAGTTCGATCCAAAAAAAGCATATAACAATTGTAAATATCTATATACCTAAAATTGGCACATCTAAATACATCAAGCAAATATCAACAGATAGAAGGGAGAATTTGACAGTAATACGCTAATAGTAGAGGACTTAACATCCCACTTACATCAAGGAAGAAATCAACAAGGAAACAGTGGCTTTGACACATTAGACCAGATGGACTTAAGAGGTACACACAGAATATTCTATCCAAACACAACAGAATATACATACTTTTCAAGTGCACATGGAACATTCTCCAGGATAGATAATATGTCAGCCCGAAAGTCTCAATAAATTTAAGTAGACTGAAATCCTACCAAGCATCTTTTCCAACATAACAGTATAAAACTAAAAATCAAATACAAAAAAAACCCAAAAACACCAAACCTGGTAAAGACAAAAACTTGTGGAGGCTGAACAACATACTACCTAAGAACAAACAGACCAACAAAGACATCAAAGAGGAAATACAAAAACACAGACAAGTGAATATGAAAATACAAGGGTCCCAAATTTTTGGGACACAGCAAACCTGTTCTAGAGGGAAGTTTATTGCAATACAGGCCTACCTCAAGAAACAAGAAAAATCTCAATCTAATCATATGCATAAAGGAACTAGAAAAAGAATAAACCTAAACTTGTGGAAAAAAGGAAACAGTGATGATCAAGGCAGAAAAAGAAAATTGAAAACACAGAGAGAAGGAAAGAGAAACAGAAAAGATCAATGAAACCAAGAGCTGATTCTTTTGAAATATCAAGAAAATTAATAACCCATTAGCCAGACTCATCAAGAAAAAGAGAGGGCCCCCAAACAAATCAGAAGTGAAAGGAGAGAAGTAAAAACAGAACACAGAAATAATCCATCCCATTGGTAGAATGCAAATAATAGGAAATATTCATTTCTTCTTTCTATGGGCAATGAGCAATCTCGGACTGCCAGACAAAGTTGCCTGCTTGATGGCTGTATTACTCTCAGATTGAAGGCATGAAATAAAGTGTAGAGAAAGACTGTCATTTGGGAAGACAGAAGAATGGCTGAAAAGCATGCACTCTCTCCTTACCCCCAAGCAAACATGAAAGAGGTTAATTTCAGTGTAGCATGGCTTCCAAAGCCTTAAAAACCCTTTTACCCCAGAAAAATTACTCTTCTTTGTGAAAGAAATTGATGTAATTCTACAAACAGAGAAATTTTAAACTTCATCACTTAGAATTAGAAAATTGATCCTTCCCCTTAAGAGAAGAAACCAAGAAATCCATTTTTCTTCTACCATCAAAGGCTTCAACTATGAGGCCAGGGGACTACTTGGTTTACTTCTCTCTTCCTTTCTCCATGTAAGTTTTTTCTATTCCTAAATACCTAACAGGGTGTTTGGGGAAAAGAAAGAAAAATTGAATTGTAACTTTTCTCACAGTCTTCTAATTCCTACGGGTCACCTGAAAAGCATCAATGCCCTAGTCATTGATCAAAGAAATTAAGTTACTTAACTACAAGAATCCATTTCATAAATCCCATATAAATACACATATGGAAAAGATTAGCCATGATGAGGAACGTGTTTAAGATCTATGCAATTTCTTTAACTTCACTGATTTGACTAAGTTAATTGATACTACAATCCATGTTTTCAGTAATGTAAAAATAAATTTCTAGTTGAGACTGTTTAAACTTATCCACATTGCATAATTGTAATCATAAAGGATATGAGTCAATGGATTAAAACCTTTCCTGGCAAAACATAAACCACTGCTTTCAGAAGATTTGTGACACTTCATCTCAAGGGCCTTATCGTCTCTCGTGAAGAGACCATGAAACTTTTAAACAAAAATATTTCCTCCTAGTACTAAGACATACCACACAAAATACAACTAGACATGGATGTATAAGGTCATTTATACCTTTTTAAAGGGCCACATGAATTTATAGGAAATAGTGAGAGATGGGACCTTACTGTGTCTTAATTTCTCCAAAAAAGAATACATTTAGTAGCCTACTTTAATTTTTTTTTAATTTAGCATAATAGCATTACCTGTTCACATTCATTTGGCCAGCTATCTGGGGATAATTTGCCTGGGCTAAGTGGGGCTTTTACTACAAATATGCAAAAGAAAAGGGCATGGGTGGATTTTTAAAACACAAGACCTAGTGATCCCCGACAACAAATTTCACTATGCAAAGCTGAAGTTTTCCCTCGTGTTTATATTTCCCTACTTTAATCTCATTATCTGCCTCATGTTTTAACAAAAGGTATCAAAAATTTTTAAAAAACCATTTAACTGATTATGCCTGGGATTTAGTCACACTTCTCTTTCCTCAACTACTGGTCAATTGCTGGTTGTCTCCATCTGATTCTGGAGAAGCATGACCAGTGCCAAATAAATCTGGGATTAAACTCTAGCTGTCACATGGAACTCCCTCTGGCCAAAGAAAGCAATGATTTTATTTCAATCAATATGAAGTACATTATGTGCCTACTAGGTGTGGAGCACCATATTAAACTTTAAGGATGATAAAAGTGGAAGACATGCTCTTGTTTGTCAAGGAACTGAAAATCCGTGGAAGATGAGGACAAGCCCTTCTTTCTTTAGACAATGGAAATCTTGTAAAAAAAAAAAAAAAAAAAAAGAACCTCAAAATTGGTTTTGACCCCACTACTATCTATCTTTGCCTTTCAAAATATATTTTTATGTGCTAGTTCCTAAATTGGCACACACAGTTTAAGGGATCAGAATGGTTATTGAGTCAGAGGTTGTGTTTGGCACTGGGGATACAAGAATAAAAAAAAAAAAGATGCAGTGCTGGTAATAAGGCCCAGAATAAGAGGCAAGGGAAATAGGACAAATTACAGACAGGCATTAGAGGAAAGAGCAGGGAGAAGGTGCAGGGATAGGATACTCTGCAAATCTTAGAGAAAAAAACAGCTGTGTCGTTTAAGTGCCAGACATAACTGGGTGTCATGGCAGCCTAAGTAAGCTTTCCAGGAGCTAGGGCTTGGGCAGACACAGAAAGACAAGGAGTCTGCAAGGCAGAGAAGAGGACGGGGATGAGAAACACCAACAGGGCCCAAGGACAAAGACAAGGGGTTACAAATGACCCTCACTTGTTGTAAGAGGGAGAATTCCCTGTGACTCTAATCGGGCGCACATGAGGGCAGGGAGAACGAGAGGTCAAGGACGAAGAAAATAGTGTGTTGTCAAGGTAGGAAGTTACTCTTAACTGTTCCTCATTTCTGCAAGAAATTGGGGGAGCCGGGCAAAAAAGTGAACTCTTGCATCCTTTGGAGACAGCACTCAACGAACAACTGCCAAGTTATGAGCCA
This sequence comes from Ailurus styani, assembly GCA_002007465.1. Taxonomy (NCBI): domain Eukaryota; kingdom Metazoa; phylum Chordata; class Mammalia; order Carnivora; family Ailuridae; genus Ailurus; species Ailurus styani. The sequence continues at coordinate 2,394,032 of LNAC01000104.1, read as the reverse complement.
GCAGAGAGGACAGCAGGAAAAGTGACTAAAAATGCAAAGTATTTGGAGTGCCAGATGAGGGGTGCATACAGCAGAGGGTGCGGGAATGCAAGGGAAGCAGAGCCCTTATACAGTAGTTAGGGAAGGACCAAATGAGCCAGGCCCTGCTTTTCCATGAAAGGTGGCTGGCGTGACTCAAAAGGCCACAAGAAAGGAATCAGAAATTATTCATAATCTACTCCCCCACAACTCTTGGCATACGTGTCTGATTTCTACAAAAATGTTTTTCCTGGGCATATGTCTATTTGGAACTCTCCTATTCTCTGGTGCAAATATATCTTTACCAACCAGTAGTCCTTCCCTGAATCTGCTGCATGCTCCTGAGTAAACCCCTTCATTGCCAGGCCTTAGTTCCAACACCTTGAAGTACATGTCACAACGAGGATGCACAGATCAAAAAGAATGCCCTGGACAGTGCTCCAAAAAGCATGAGATGCCAGACTTGCATCTTAAACCACTCTCCAGCAAGAAAGTCTTCTTTGCGATCCTCTCCACCAAAGCCTTTGACTGGGGTACCATCTTCTTCCGACTTCGACAGCTGTTTCTGGGACAGACAGGTATAGCTGTTTCAAATCCACCCCTCCCCCCCGCTAGCCATCCACCATATCCTACTGCCCCCTGCAAAATCTGTAGGAGAAAAAGTTGAGGGAAAAGCTCATTATGTCTGCATGGGCTCAGGCTCATTCCCCCCACCACGCTGCTCCACATACCTGGGCATCAGCCGCACTAGTGTGGCTTGCGGTTCTAACCACAGGGCACCTGTATCATTCCCCACAGGGCTTCCTTTGGCCCAGGATACCAATTGTCATCATCACCAGATTGTACTTCTCATTCCCATCTACATGTCTGCCCAGGCTAGTCCACCTGACTAGCTCCTTTCATCTCACTTACGACTCAGTTCATGCTTTCTATCTTCAGAGAAGAACCCTCCCACTTTGCTACCACAAAATTCCATGTCCTCCCTATACTCTGTCACCTCCCTGTACACCGCAACCATAGTCGCTTCATCTATCAAATATTAAAGAGATAAATTATTATTTTTTTTGCTCAACTGCTTCCCAAGGCCTAAAAGAATACCTACTATATGCATACATATTATTTGAGTGAATCTTGATTATATATATGTCCACAATGCTTTATCTAAAGCCCTTGAGGTTAGATGTGTTTGAGGAATTTGGAGTATTTTATACTTTACAAAGACAATAAGAGGCACACACCCTATTTATGTGACACTGTAGCAGAGTCTGAGAGATACCCCACAACCAAACACATTTCTGTAGTGAAATGGATGAATAGTCCCACTAAATGGGATAAATAAAAGCTATAAGTAGTCTCATATCACTTCAGGTCAAGTATGACTGCTAAATGAGTTCAGGTGTTCTGCCAAGTAAGTTATGAAAGGTTTGGATTCTAAAGCTTAGGAATTTCTCAATCACAGATAAGGGACTATTGACCTGGTTATATTTTGAATAATCTGAAGGTAAGGTGAGGAGACATCATGAGATGTCAGAATTGTGCCAGTTACATCATAGTCCTCTTTTCCTTCACAAGAAAAAAACTGAGGACCGCACAGAAAAACTTACTTTGCCCAAGTTCCCAGGTAATTAACAGCACAGCTAAACTAGCATCCAGTGCCTTGTTTATATTCTAGAATTCTTCCCAACAAGCCAACAGTGACACAATGAAATATGCTCCTCTCTGCACTAATCTCATGTCACAAGCTACTCACTTCACTGTCTCTCTCCACTGTCCTTCAACATGGGCAGTCACCGTGATACCCAGGGAACAGGTGGGGAGAACACAGTCCCTCACATCTACATCCACACAGAGAGCTACTGTTACCAGTAAACTCCTAGAGAAATTCTGAGATCCTTCAGACTAGAACTTTACAACTAAAGCCATTTTAGTAAGAATTAGAACGGTTTATGTTTGGCTTCTAAGAGGGCTATAAGATAAAACACTGTTTCCTTCAAGAGTGGTATATGAGAAAATTTGAAGTGGTTCATGGACAAAACCTTTTCATCTTCACAGACAAAATCATACTCAATGGGAAAAAGCTGAGAGCTTTTCCTCTAAGATCTGAAATAAGACCGGCATGTGCACTCTCGCCACTTCTACTCAGCATAGCACTGAAAGTTCTAGCCACAGCAATCAGACAAAAACATGAGAAAAGAAATAAAAGGCATCCAAATCGGTAATAAAGTAGTAAAACTGTCACTATTTTTAGATGACCTGCCACTATACATAGAAAGCCCTAGACGCTACCAAAAAACTACTCGACTAAAAGAATTCAGTACAGTTGCAGGATACAGAATTAATACACAGAAATCTGCTGCATTTCTATGCACTAATAACAAAGTAACAGAGAAATTACAAATTTACAATCGCATCAAAATGAATAAGATATCTAGAGATAAACTTACCCAAGGAGATGAAAGATTTGTCCTCTGAAGACTGTAAAGCACTGATGAAAGGAACTGAAGATGACACAAACCAATGGAAAGCTACATCACAGACTGGAAGAATTAATTCTGTGGAAATGTCCACACTACCCCCAAGTGATCTACAGATTCTATACGCTCCTCGTCAAAATAACAATGGCATTTTTCACAGAACTAGAACAAATAATTGTAAAATTGGCATGGAACCACAAAAGACTCTAAAGAGCCAAAGTAATCTTGAGAAAGAAAAAGCTGGAGGTATCACAATCCCAGATTTCAAGACATACTACAAAGCTGTAATCATCGGGATGCCTGGGTGGCTCAGCTGGTTAAGCATCTGCCTTTGGCTCAGGTCACGAGCCCATTGTTGGGCTCCCTGCTCGGCGGGCATCTGCTTCTCCCCGGCTTGCTCCCACTGCTTGTGCTCGCTCTCGCTTGCTTGCTCTCTCAAATAAATGAATAAAATCTTTAAAAAAAAGCTGTAACAACCAAAGCGGTATGATACCAGCATACGAGCAGACACATAGATACATGAAACAGAACAGAGAACCAGAAAGAAAAACACACACTCATGTGGTTAATTAATCAAGGACAGAGGAGGCAAGAATATACCATAAGGAAAAGACATTCTCTTCAATAAATGGTGCTGGGAAAACTGGACCACTTTCTCACACCATAGACAAAAATAAATTCAAAATGGATTCAGGATGTAAACATGACACCCGAAACTATAGAACTCCTAGAACATAACATCAGCAGTAATCTGGACATCGGCCATAACATTTTTCTAGATACATCATCAGGCAATAAAAACAAATGGAAAAATAAACTGTTGGGACTATTTCAAAATAAAAAGCTCTGCAGAGTGAAGGAAACCATCAACAAAATGAAAAGGGAACCCAATGAATGGGAGAAGATATTTGCAAATGATATATCCAGTAAGGGGTTAATATCCAAAATGTAAAGAATTTAGACAACTCAACACCAAAAAATAAATAATCTGACTAAAAGTGGGCAGAATACCTGAATAGACATTTCTCCAAAGAAGACATACAGATGGCCAATAGACACATGACAAGATGCTCAACATCACTCAGCATCAGGGAAATGCAAATCAAAACCACAACAAGGTATCACCTGACACCTATCAAAATGGCTAGTATCAAAAAGACAAAAAATAACCAATGCTGGTGAGGATGCAGACAAAAACCCTCATGCAGGAATATAAATTGGTACAACTGTGGAGAACAGTATGGATGGTCCTCAAAAAAATTTAAAAGAGAAATGCCATCCAGTACAGCAATTCCACTACTGGGTATTTACCAAAGACAATAAAAATACTAATTCAAAAAGATATATACACACATATTTATTGCAGCATTATTTACAACAGAAGCAATCCACATGCCCATTGATAGATGAATGGATAAAGATAATGTGGTGTGTGTATCTACACACAAATACACATGCACACACATACATACACACACAGTGGAATATTACTCAGCCATAAAAATGACATTTCACCATTTGCAACAACAGGGATGGACCTAGAGGACATCATGCTAAGTGAAATAAATCAGACAGAAAAAGACAAATACCGTATGAATTTACTTACTATGTAATCTAAAAAACAAAACAAACGAAAAAACAAAAAGCAGAAATGTATCCATCAATATAAAGAACAAACCGATGGTTACCAGAGGGAAGGGGTGGGGAGATAGGCAAAATGGGTGAAGGAGAGGTACAAGCTTCCAATTATGGAATAAGTAAGTCACAGGAATGAAAGATACAGCATGGAGAATAGAGTCAGTGGTACTGTAATCATGTATGGTGGCAGTCGCTACTATCGTGTGAGGACAGCATAATGTATAGACTTGCTGAATCACTATGTTATACACCTGAAACTAATGTAACATCGTCAACTAGGCCCCAAAAAACGAAGTTTGAAAAAAGCCAAGTTAAAAGATTAAAAAGATTAATAACAGCACAAGTTTGGATATGGAAAAAATCACAAAGGTAGTATGTGTATAAATGAATTTAGTCTAACCAGAAAAAATGCCTGTGAACTCTGTTCTTCAAGATCCAAAAAGTCACAGGAATGAAAGATACAGCATGGAGAATAGAGTCAGTGGTACTGTAATCATGTATGGTGGCAGTTGCTACTATCGTGTGAGGACAGCATAATGTATAGACTTGCTGAATCACTATGTTATACACCTGAAACTAATGTAACATCGTCAACTAGGCCCCAAAAAACGAAGTTTGAAAAAAGCCAAGTTAAAAGATTAAAAAGATTAATAACAGCACAAGTTTGGATATGGAAAAAATCACAAAGGTAGTATGTGTATAAATGAATTTAGTCTAACCAGAAAAAATGCCTGTGAACTCTGTTCTTCAAGATCCAAAAAGTCACAGGAATGAAAGATACAGCATGGAGAATAGAGTCAGTGGTACTGTAATCATGTATGGTGGCAGTTGCTACTATCGTGTGAGGACAGCATAATGTATAGACTTGCTGAATCACTATGTTATACACCTGAAACTAATGTGACATCGTCAACTAGGCCCCAAAAAACGAAGTTTGAAAAAAGCCAAGTTAAAAGATTAAAAAGATTAATAACAGCACAAGTTTGGATATGGAAAAAAATCACAAAGGTAGTATGTGTATAAATGAATTTAGTCTAACCAGAAAAAATGCCTGTGAACTCTGTTCTTCAAGATCCAAAAAGGTATTTCCAATATTTGTGTTGTTTCAATTAACATTCCTAAAAGGGAGCCTTCAAACATTTTTTTGTGCCATGGCCCACATCAAACATTGCTAACAGGTAAATGGATGAGGCTGCTCAGGGCAGAAGAGACAACAATGCAGGAAGTTCTGGCCCCCCCGGGGCCTGGCTCACTGCTGGAGGTTTAAGAGAATCAGTATCTCAAGGCATTTCTGTAATCCAATGCTGCACACGCGGGGAAGCCCTGCCTTACCCCATGACAAGTACTTCTTTCTGCAACAGGAAGGGAGCTGGAAGAGCAGCTCTGTCTGTTCTCTGCTAGGTAGAGAACATGAGTGACATGTCCTCATGCCTCTACCCCTACTGCAAACCATGGGCACATGGAACCATGCGCATCCCTCAAGCCAAAACCGACTCTGTTCTCAGACATCTGCGTTAAAATTATACAAGTAATTTCTATTATCGAGATTCTCATCAATGGAACATAGCAAATGATTTATAATCACTGTGTAGTCGGGTCCTCCTAAAAGTATACATTAGTATCACAGGAAGTTGTCAGAGGAGAGGACAAAAGCCTAAGAGAGGTACACAGCCATGATCTGAGTTAAGCTATGAACATGTCGTCTCAGATCTGGCATAGTGCCAACACCTGGAGAGAGAGAGAGAGAGAGAGAGATGTTCCATGAGAGTCCCAAACAGTTGGCAGCTTCAGGGGTCTCGTAGGAGACAGAGAACATCTCACTGAATGCTGGGCTGTTACAAGGTTTAAGACCCCAAAACTTGAACAGCACCCAATAAAGTTCTGCCAGGCTCAGGTTATTGGGTCATGAGGCCAGTTGACTGCCGTCCTCTGGTCTGGATTTCTAAATCAGGGACATGAAATTCTGGGAATCAGTGGGAAAAGATCCTTCCTTCCCCTTCTACCTCCATATTCCTGTCCCCAGCCACTTAACGAAAGGCTCAACAAAACAAAACAAAACACCTGAAAGGAATTACTGTAAGGAATATGAAAAACATTCCCTAACATGATGATTCTTCCCTTTGTTCAAATCTTAATATATATTAGAATAAAATCATGAAACATGGTGGATATTAAGTGGCCAAAGAAAAGTTGTCATGGTTTCCATACACAAGCCCATTGGGCTTAAGAACAGAAGCACACGCAGGTCCCTGGCAAGCCCAGGGATTACTGAGACTAAATTCATGTTTGACACACATGCTTTGGAAAGCCTATTCTAACAAATATTTCCCAATCCTCACCCCATAGAGGATGTAGCCTGGCCAGCAAGAATTTTTCTATCAGTGGGTGCCTGGGTGGCTCAGGTTAAGCCTCTGCTTTTGACTCAGGTCATGGTCTCGGGGTCCTGGGATCGAGTTCCACATCGGACCCTCTACTCAGCAGGGAGCCTGCTTCCCCCTCTCTCTCTGCCTGCTTCTCTGCCTACTTGTGATCTCTGTCTCTGTCAAATCAATCAATCAATCTTTTTTTTTTAAAAAAGAATTTTTCTATCAGATACATTTTAACATGAATCCATCACAAAATAAGCAAAGCCAGTAACAGTGAAACAAGAGTGTGGTGTGCCCACCCAGTCCTTGGGTGAGAAGTGAAGAGGGAAATGAATGTAGTGTCCAAGTGAAGCATCAGCGTAAGAAAAGGTGAAGGAAGGCCAACAGAGAATCACACGCGTGGCCTCCATCACTCATTTCCAGGGAACAGCAAACACTGGGGTTACTAAGCACTGACTATATGCCAGACACACAAGGGGTGCTTTACATACATGAGCTCAGTTCATCATCAGAACTCGTTAAAGTAAATACTATTACCAACAATATTTTCTGGACGATGAAACTGATGTACGTGATGGAGGCAGAGAGTATGACTGCAGAGCCTGAAATGTTAAGGCTTACGCTGTACCACCTGGGAAGAGCCCGAGAGCAGCAGCAGACAGCTGCACAGAGGACACCCTTCACAGTGGCTTCCCCGCACAGTGTTCTGGGCCTGAGGAAAGCCATAGCAAAAGGAGAGTGAAACATGGCACAAAAAGGTTCTTAGCAACCAAACATAACGAAGGAACAGGATCTATCCTATCGCCTAAATGTGCTTGCCTATACAATCCAGGCACACTGCCTTTTCAAAATTTCTCGTGTATTGATGATCGTGAAGTGTACCTGTCACATAAACGACAAAGTTGTATGACATGAAATTGCAATGAAATACACAGTAGACTATGAGCTGCATGGAGGTGAACAGAGGCTCATGCTGCTCAGATGATGCTATGGTCGAAGATGTGCTGGAGGATGGATGATTATCTTATTTGATTTTTAAATCCTTGAGCAGATGACCACAGTATTAGAACAACACATCTATGGAGTTTCTGCATATAGAGATCCAAACAAGGTGTAACACTGAAGGTCCCAGAGAAAGGGCTTCAATCCTGGGGAGGGAACACAGTACTGGGGAATGCTTGGAACGGGCGACTCAAGGTCTTCTAGCAGACCTAAGCTAAATGGCACAAGTCCACAGTAACAATGTATCTATTTACCGATGCAATCCCCACGTAAGGTTCTGTCCTCACACCACATGTAATCAGACACAAGTGCATGTGGACCTAATTCTCATTTCCTGTACAAAAACAACATGAAGTTTATTATTAGCAGCAAATAAATGTAACATTCCAATAAAAATACAAAATGCAACATATTTTTATACCCATGGTTCACTTGAGGATCCTATTGCTCCAGAACTACCCGGTCATCAATTTTTATCATGGACTCAGAAACGCAAAGGATGCATAATTATAATGACCTTCCTAAGATAAGACATTCACATATTCAAATGAGGTACATTTTATATGCAATAATTTCAAAAATATATATTCTTTTAAGGACAGTTCCTAAAGCTGCTAAGAAAGTGAAATAGGTACATCACACTCTGGGGTGAGCAGGATATTGTAAATTAGCACAACTCTTGTGAAAAGCAATTTGGCAATATGTGTCAAGCCATAAAAACCTCCATACTCTTCGACCTATTAGGTCTACTTGTTTTCAGATTAAGAATTAATTCCCCAAATGAAAAAGTTATATGAACAAAGGTACCTAATATAGGCCCCAAATGGAGGAGATGGGACGTCTGCAACATGAAAATGGCTCATAAAATATCACGTGACCACGTAAAATAAAAACAGACTACCACCAAAAGACACACTCGAATGAAAACGATGATACAGAACTGTATCTATACTATGATGATACGAAGTCAAAAACACATACAGGGGTGCAGAGAGAAGTGGAAAGGCACATGGATGCTAGAACGTAAGGGCAAATTTTATTTTTCTTTCTACTTATCTTCGTTTTGGTGTAGTAATAACTAAAATATTAATAATAAACCTAGAAGTGTTCAATCCCAAGTGCAAACCTATTTTGAGTCCAGATAAAGTGATTTCCATCTGTGCGCGTGCGCGCGCCTGTGAACATTCATGGGAGGAGAGGGGGGACTAAAAAGAGAAGGGGAAAATATCAAATTAGTCACTGCCAACGGAGAGTAACTGATTTAAAAGGAGACACAACATACCCTTACCTCCCACTAAAAATCCAACCACACCACAGAAGAGAAGTTCAACCCACAGAATTTTAGGAACCAGAGAGCCACCTAAATGATGACGTAACAGGAAGTCGATCAATCAAACAACCAAAATAGTCTCTCTTCCTCTACTCTTCATGATCTTTTTCGGCAAACTAACACTAAACACAGAACAGATGATGCAAACTACCATTTGTTGAGCTCAGTTTTAAACCGACGACTCTAATTTCAAACAGACTCCTATTAAGAACAAGTGATCTTTAAGAGCCACTTGGGTTTATGCCTGTGACACAGGGAACGCGTTTGCAACATGAATTCCTACAAAGCCCAAATCCCACATTTCTGCCAAGCTCAGCTTTCACCACGCAGGTCTGCCTGGAGCTGTTCCAGTCCAGCCTCCGCTGGCCAGCTACCATCCTGGCCTCGGGATATTAGTCTCCTCTTCACTGGGGGCAAGTTCCCCAGTGCATGGTTTATTATGACGCCAATCCTCTAAATTGTGTGCTAAAATAAACAAATTAAAATTAGATTTTCAGTTCCAAGATGCTCAAGGATTATTGGGGAGGGGGTGAGCAAATGAAGTCGATGTGTAATTCCAGGCAAAGTTCAGAACTTCGTAAATCAGCAAAACAATCTCCCTGTTGCAGATAATTCTCAAGGCACTTGATGGCACAAAATGCTAGTCGGTAACCTCCCAATGATTGAGAAACAATTACCAAGAAGATGTTCGTGACTCCATCAGAAGAAAGAAAAGAAAAAGAAAATTAAAAGAACGGTCAAGTGGCAATGCATGTATGTTTATGTTTAATCTGAAACATTGCTTTTAACAGACACTCTTAAGGGACTCAAAGTCAGACGCATTCTGCTGTTAGAGAAAGAAAAGAAAACGCAGCAGCAGCAGCAGCTATCATGAAGGCATACCAATTTGAATTACTGCTCATGAAAGCTAGGGTAAATTACCCCGATGCCACTTTCCTCAAAGAACTTTCTATACTCTGGTTATGTTGTTCAGGAAAATTATGATTGCCCCAAGAATCTCAATCCTTGAGAATTCGCACATTATTTCTTTCATACTTCAAATCCAGGATTCCAAGGACTCCTAGGAGGGGAAAGTATCTTTTGAAACTAAATATTAATCTAAATACATGGCATTTTTCTGTTTTTCTGGAATAATTTCAGACAAGTCGTCTGAAAGAAGACTTCCGGTTGAGAAGACAGAAGTTTTTTAGGTGATTCAGGAGAGCCTGCCATAGAAATCCACTTTGTGGATAGATGGGGCATGTGCAGTTTAAAACAGTATACTTAGTCCTTTCAGAATACAATGTACTTCAAGTAAAGTTCAACAATGTATTTGTGGCTGATCTGGATACAGGAAAGACCAGAATAAGTTAAAAGTTTATTATAGGGGTCACAGGTTAACAATGACTGACATATGCTTCTGTAACCACAAAGAAAACATCTCATACAACTTACTCATAAGAGGACCAGCACTAGCCCCCTACTCAGGGCTTCCTGAATTTGAATTTCACTAATTCAGAAGGTACAGCCTGCTTCTTACCAGGTGGTGAATTCTGAGTATGCAATGAGCCTTTTCTCAATAACCCACATTTAAGAAGTAAAAAATATCTAAATAGCAGAATTCGCCCATAGATTTACTGGAGCACTCTTCTCATGTTAAATCCCACTTGTGAGAAGAACAAAGGAGGAGAGTGGGTGGGAAGAAAGGCAGAATAGGAAGATGGAGAAAGGAAGGAATGAAATATGGACCAAACAAAAGAAAAGCCAAAGAATAACTAGTCTTTTCCAGAGATACTCTTTTTTTTTTTTAAGAGTCAAGCAGTGTTTACTGGGGGCTTACACTCAACCACCAGGGAGGCAGCGCCAGGACCAGATGTCCCAGCCCAAAATATTCTTCTTTTTCAACCCTCATTTCCTCCTGTGTAGCTAAAATATAATGCCATTACATTCCACCTACTAGCCATAAATCAAATATAGATGCTGATAGCTTGATGTATGATTCAAGGAATAAGTATGATTCATGGAACAATGTGCACTTAAATATTTCCTTTGCCCTTTTAAAGACAGCAGAATCAAGAGGACTTGAGGAAGGACATTACTACATTCAGTCAGATACTTACCATTGCTCACCATACGCCTGGCCACTTCCCACAAGACAAGTCCAAAGGCCCAAATATCAACTCTCTTGTAGGAATCGAAACAATCCACCTGGATGGTTTCATCTAGAACTTCAGGGGCCATGTAGCGTTTGGTGCCTACACGGGGGTTGTTCCCCACATCGAGCTGATTGGTACTCTGGGAATGCATGACTGCCAGGCCTGAAAGGAAGAAGATAACAGGGTGGGTCAGTTTACTTCCTTTCTCCCAGAGGGTTGTGGAGGGATTTTCAAACTGACCCCATCTGAAGTGCCCTCTGGTGGTATTTCTGGTCACTGCTGCACCATACCAAGAGTTAAGTAATCTCTGGAATACCGTGGAGAGGGCTTCTGTGACAACAGAAAAAAGAACCAGTGCCAGAAACAATTGGAAGCACTTAAGTTAACACCTGAACCTCTGAAACAAAAAGATTTCGATGAATAATAAACCAACGCACCAAACCAATAGGAGGCCAGTATTTCAAGTCCACAGGAAAATAGGCTCACAGGTTAAGTGGGAACGTCCACGGGTCTTAGGAGAAGTAAAGCTCTCAGGTTCCACCACAGCTCCCAACAGTGTACAAACACAAATTTCCACCAGTGAAAGCAGAGAATCTGAGGTAATGTATCACTACTTACAGGGAGGGCTGCCATAGGCACTGCTCCATCCCTTTAGGAAGAGCTGCTTGTCTGAGAAATAGTGATGCTGACCAAACCCACAGGCCTTTCTCTACAGTCATGCGAGCACACAGCATCAAACTAGACCTCGATTCAAAGCACAACTCTCATGCTAAATGACTTTGAAGCACTTTCTTAAACCATGACTCATTTCAGAATTCCTCAGTTAGAGAGTCCTGGCATTCCTTGCCAACCAGGAGGGTGAGGCAGATACATGCATGATTCATTTGAGAATGAAATTACTTTTTGATGTAGATGCTGACCATCTCAAAATGATTCCTTTAACACTCGAAATAACGAAAAGGGCCAAACTGCAACAAGCAGCCTCTGTAAACCTCTGCAACCCAATGATCCCTTGGGGATCCCTCAAGCCTTCTGTGGAGAATGCTTGTGCTCCCACGCCATGGCTTTGAATGTGTGGGATGAGGACTCCTTCTCATGCCAAGGAGATGGCATGTGGTATCGCACCCTTAATGATTAGCAGAGAAATCAGCAACTGCATTTACTACACTAGACTGGTTCCTCTTTTCCTGATTCTTCTACTCAACCCCAAGACTCTGTGGCCATGGTGTACATCTCCCCAAAACACATACACTTCTCTACCGTTTCCAGAACCAAAGAGTCAAAATAACAGAATATGAAAAGGTGCAGTTTAAAGAGATCATGGCAATACTAGCTGTGGTGGTTTAAAAATATGTCTGCAAGTTCTTTGAAACACCTCCCTTCAGGAGGTGAAGCTCAATTCCCCATGCCCTGAGTGTGGGCTGGACAGTCACACAGACAACGGCAGAAGTAAGTGGAGATCTTCAAAATTAGGACATAAATGGCACCATGGCTTCCTCTCCACTCTCTCTCAGTTTTTTTGTGTTATGAGAACACTCACGCAGTCCTGTGGAGAGGTCCCCCACAGACCAGGGACTGAAGCTTCCTGCTACCGGCAACATGACTGGAACCATCCTGGGAGTTCCTCCAGCCCTGACGAAGCTGTCAGACGCTTGCAGTTCTAATCGCCAGCTTGAGTGTGTAAGCCCCACGAGATCCCGAGCCAGAACCAGAGAGCTGTTATCCCAAGATTACTGACCCTCAGATGATGACGTGGGGTGACAAATTTGTGTTATCTTAAGCTGCTAAGTTTTAGAGGTAATGTGTTACCCAGTAACAGATAATTATCATGCTACCTAAAGAGACAAAACGACCAAATGCAATGTATAAACCTTGGCTTTTCAGAAAAATCTGAAAATGGACATTAAATGCTCTTAAAGGATTATCAATAATTTTAGGTGCGATAGACTGTGATTATGTGAGACATATATTTTGAAGTATTTAGGAGTAAAGTATTGTGATGTCTGTAACTTATTTTCAAATGTATGGTAAAGACAGATGTACAGCTATATATAAAGCAAATAGGGCAAAATTTTAACAATTGTTGAATCTAGGGGCGCCCGGGTGGCTCAGTGGGTTAAAGCCCCTGCCTTTGGCTCAGGTCATGATCTCAGGGTCCTGGGATCGAGCCCCACACCGGGCTCTCTGCTCAGCAGGGAGACTGCTTCCGCCTCTCACTCTGCCTGCCTCTCTGCCTACTTGTGATCTCTGTCTGTATCAAATAAATAAAATCTTTAAAAAAAATTGTTGAATCTAGGTGTTGTGCATATGGTCATTATACTTACTATTCTTTCAGCCTTTTTGTTTGAATTTTTTATAATAAAAAGTTAGAAAAATAAACAGAATACTGGTATTTTTGCGGTATCAGTAATAGAACATGATTTCTAATGAATGATCCTTAATTTCTGGGTATAAGGTGAAAAATTACACACAAATGATATTGTCTCATAGGATCATTCTTCAGTACCAAGGAACCACTCCCTGAATAGTACCACCTTAACATAGATTTTTCTACAAATCCATGTATCTAATTGGAAGGCTACAGGCCAAAAGAAAGAAAAATGAATAACTACTTAGTTAGACTTACTGAAAAACACCTCTGACTCCCTATCAAGTCCTATAACCAAAGCCAACAGCATCCTCAATTTTCCATCTCCCCTAGACCACTGGACTATAATAGCAGTGACCATATGAATGCTTATTATTTGCCAAGCAAGTATAGTAATTTCTGAATTTTATAGGAATCATGTGAGTTACATAATAATTGATTTTGAGTAACATGAATAATACTTGGACACAACGTTATGAACACGTGAAACAATACTGAAGTACAGCGCACAGTGTCAAACACTGAAGTGTTCCTTGCTAAGCCCCCCAATCCAGTATAAGCAGTCCTGCACTTTGGGCAGGTAAATAGACAGATTAAAATATCTGCATAGATATGGGCTGATAACTAGGAAAGCCAGGATTCAAGTCCTAATCACCCTGCTCCAAAGCCAGGGCATGGCCATGAAAGTCCTCTACATCACAACTAAAACTACCCACAAAACACTTTAGAGCCATACCCTTTCAATGCTACCCTAAATATTTTTCTTCTCACACTTGGAAAACACCATAAAATAATTCTCAGCATGAATGCAAAGACTTTAAAGAAATTCAAGAGAAATACATTTTCCAGACATGTCAAATCCTTTGTTTAAAATATAAGGATATGGGCGCCTGGGTGGCTCAGTGGGTTAAAGCCGCTGCCTTCGGCTCAGGTCATGATCCCAGGGTCCTGGGATCGAGGCCCGCATCGGGCTCTCTGCTCGGCAGGGAGCCTGCTTCCTCCTCTCTCTCTGCCTGCCTCTCTGCCTACTTGTAATCTCTCTCTGTGTCAAATGAATAAATAAAAAAAAAAATCTTTAAAAAAAATAAAATAAAATAAAATAAAATAAAATATAAGGATAAATTTTGTCATTTATATACAAGAGCTAATACCGTCCAAACCCTTATCAGCTTCACAATAACTAAAATGATATGAATATACTATAAACCATGTTTTAATCAAATAGACTGAGAACTCTCCTTAGTCCACTGAAATGAATAACCGATATTACAGGTCAGTTCTCATTAGCGTAATTATTCAGCCAAAATCCAAGTTGACTATAGTTTTATATACAGTGTCACTATAAATGAAAATAATCTTATTTATAATGCAATTAAAGCTACATGAGCATTACCCTAACACCACAGGAATGAGATATCCCAGCAGGGCAAACTGTGAATTTGTCCCAGAATATTTTTCCTCTGTCTTGACTGATAATTTTGCCATGGTTACAGAAAAACAACTTTAGAAGCCATTTTTAAGATGAACTCATTCCAGAGGGGTTTTTTTTTTTAAAGATTTTATTTATGTATTTATTTATTTGGGGGAAAGAGAGACTCAGCAGGAGGGAGAGGGAGAGAGAATCTCAAGCAGACTCCACACTGCAGGTAGAGCCTGGCACAGGACCCAGTCTCACGACCCTGAGATCATGACCTGGGACCAAAACCAAGAGTCAGACACTTAACCAACTGAACCACCCAGGCACCCCTCATTCCACAGGTTATCTGTGTACCTACTTTGTGTAAAGGCTTGAGAAATCAGAATGCTCCAGACTATTGGTTGCCGCTGAGGATGGGCTGGTCAGGAACTGACTGAACGACCAGTTGACTTGGAAGTGACTTTCCAAGGTAATGTGAAGGTCTGAATTTTGAGAGAGATTTGGATTTTACAGCATTTGTCAAAACTCTGACAATGTATTACTTAAGATTTGTTTATTTTGCATGAAACTGAAATTTTACCCAGAGAGAAAAAAGTCAACAAACAACAGACTCCAGGGCACGACACCATGGTATACATGCTCAAGTCTTTAGAAGAAAGGGCTCTTTCATCTGTAGTTCACTTGGGGACGTATCAATGATTAAAGACGATTGATGAGTGGGGAGGCATGGATATGTGACAAAGCTTAAGAACAGTAAAATATTGATGGCACAATCTAGGTAGTGGGTCTACAGCTGTTCACTGGGAAGTTCTTTCAATTTGCCTGCAAGCTTGAAAGTCTTCATAACAAGATGTCAGGGGAGGGGGCGTGGATGCAACCAATCTAAACAATGGAACAGAACAAAAGTCAAAACTGTAATTAAAAAATATTTTTAAAACTTTACCCAAATCTGCTATGCAACACTGTCCATTCTTCTTAACGAGGATGTTTTTGCTCTTTAAATCTCGATGAGCAATGGCTGGCTTCCCTTGGGTCCCAAATATCTCTATGTGCAAATGTGCGAGACCACTAGCTATGGACAGCACTATCCGCAGGCAGCTAACAGTATCCAGAGTAGTGAGCTGAAGATAGTCGTACAACGATCCCATTTCATGATAATGTGTGATTAACCACAACTGGGTACTGGAGTGTCTTGATGTCATGTCTGAAGCAATAAAACCTGGAGAGAGCAAGAACAAAATTAGCCAACATGTAGGAATTTCACATTAGAACTTTTAGTATAAGAAGATAGTGACCCATACAATCGATGCCACCTGCAACAAAAAATAATTAAACTAACCAACGACCACGAAAGGTTTATAGAGGCATCAACAGAAAAACATAGTATTCTTAATACTACCATAAAAAGGTACTTCTAATGAATAGGAAATGTCCATATTTATTTTCATTATAAATAATCCTTCAAAAAGATTTTACATTGCATTACGATTCAGATAGGAATAATATCTTTGTGTTTATCTGTAATGATAGTATCAAACCCTTTATCATGTTCATTTTCCAAGCTCAGATTATTCATAAGCCACCCAAAAAGAATAAATAACATAGAACCTAACAACTGTGTTCTAGTGTTGACCCTGCCTGTGATTTGCTGTATAATACGGGGCAACTCATTTAGGTTCTCTGGATTATCTCTGTTCAGATGTAAGATAAAGGGATAAGTTTATATTACATGATTGACTACTCATCAAATAAAAAAGAAACCAAATATACTAAGCATCTATGATGCTCTCTGTCCGCCACACAAGGAAACTGAGATGATAGTGTCTGTTGGGGAGAAAAGACAACAGCTATAGGAAGGAAAAATTACAATATCATGTAATGAATACAGTGAAAAGTACTGTTAGATCTGCAAAGGGCGCCGTGCGTCCAGAATAGGGAATCCTAGTAATTCAGACGAGATGTTGTAACAGGCTTCCATCGAGAAGCGGTAACTGAAGCGGTCTTAAAAAGAAGTGAGGTTTGACAGATGTCAATAAGGAGGCAGGAAGAGATTTTTCTACACATTCTGAGGAGCAAACTGTATGAACTTTAGAACTTCCCAACCTACGAAATAAATTGTGATGTATGTGCTTGCCTTTCCTGCTACAGATGTGCCTTCCACCTGCTTGCTCATGCATTCTCTCTCCATATCTGTACATTTACATACATATATGTTGTATATTATATGTGTAATATATATTGAATATTGATATATATATAATACATACACCTAATGGACACACTTACAAGCAGTGATATCTGGGACTTAAAAGAATATTAAAAAAAAGACAGATGTGGCTTGAGGCATGACTAAAGGACTTGTGAAAGGATGCAGGAAAACAGAAACAGGCAGAACACACCTCACAGTTGCACAGAGCGTGATATAAAGTTTGTGTTCCTTTCATACATATTTTCTCATAGGAATTTTCTCAATATACCAGGAACACAGATATAATTATACTCAATATATAAGTAATGAAAGTGCTTCTAGGAGATGCCAAATTTTGTGTCTATTAAGTCGTCGCTGATCCCAAGTTTGGTACTAGCCATGTGGACACAGCACAGGTCACATAGGTAACTCTGGGAACAAAGAAAGGTCCCCTAATTGATGATCATCATCAGCAACGGAAGCAGCT
The DNA here is from genome assembly GCA_002007465.1 of Ailurus styani. Lineage (NCBI taxonomy): Eukaryota > Metazoa > Chordata > Mammalia > Carnivora > Ailuridae > Ailurus > Ailurus styani. The sequence continues at coordinate 2,376,609 of LNAC01000104.1, read as the reverse complement.
AGCAATTACTGGGACTAACGAAGTGCCAGGCACAATTCTTCTAACACTCTGCACGTAATCCTCCAGTACTCACACAGAAAGGAGGCAGAGGACAGCACCGACGTTAAGGGCAGTAATGGTCCCTGAGAGCTTGGCCCTAGGACCCATACTTTTACCCACTATGCCATACCACTCCCAAACAGGCTGACTTCTACTCAGAGAAAGACAATGTGACAACTGTATCCACTCACACCTGTGAGGTGAACAAAGTAATGTCTCCACACCTTGATCCCCTACGTCTCTCTCCCTCACCCTCCAAGCCAGGTCCCACGGGCAGCCTCAGACTCTCACTCCTTCCCTCTCTCCAGTAGGTCTCTGTGGCCCCAGAGTGATTTCCCTCGGGGCCCTTCGCTGGCCATAATATGAATAATCAAAATGTGTACTCAGATATTAGTTATTCTTACTAGAGATGTTTTTACTTTATCATTTTAAACCAAATGATATTAATCGTTAATTAGACTTTCAAAAATAAATATCCTAAACTATAAGTACCACTCCGAAGAAATTAAATTACTGCTGTGTATTTATGTAGCCTCTACTGACTTCTCTGCCCAAGGGAGAGCAGGCTCTGATTAAATAAGTAAACAGATAAATAACAAATAAATATTTATTTTCTCACCTTCCTTAAGCCCCTTAGGTCTTAGAGAAGGATTCTGTCTGTCCCGTTAATTCCGCTCTAGACCTTCCAGAAAAATGACTTTTTAATAGGCAGGACTTTTTTTTTTTTTTTTTTTTTACTGTTTATCTCCCAAGTGTGAATTACACACCTACATTTGTTTCAAAATGCTAGAGCATTTCTTTTCAGTGTTCTAAGATTCATTGTTTATGCACCACACCCAGTGCTCCATGCAATACATGCCCTCCTTAATACCCACCACCAGGCTCACCCATCCCCCTCCATAACTTACTCAGTTTGTTTCTGAGTCCAGTCTCTCATCTTTCATCTCCCCCTCCAACTTACCCCAAATTCACTTTTGCTTTCCTTCCCCTAGTGTCCTCCATTTTATTCCTTATGTTCCACAAGTAAGTGAAACCATTTGATAATTGACTTTCTCTGCTTGACTTATGGAATTTTTGCATATTCCGTCAAAGCACTCTCCTGTTAGTGAAGGCTGAACAGGTACTTCTAAGTTGGAATGCTGGCACAGCCACTGGATGTGTTCACAATGGGGAGAGAAAGTGCTTAGAGCAAACGCCTCTTATTTAACAGCCAAAGTCATCCTCCCAGTCTCCTTGGGAAGGAAAATAAAACCCAAAATCTTAAGTGAGGTCATCCGTGGCCCTTGTGAGCCCCTCCCTGGTGACTCTCCCAGGAACCAGGCACCGGGCAGCTAGGACAGCTGAGGGCTGAGGCCACCACACAGTGGGGTGGCAGGGGGGCGGGTGGTGGTGGCTGCAGAGCGCTGGGCCCCGGAGCTGCACTGCTGGGTGCCAAGACTGGCTCGCCATTCCCTAGCTGGGTGATCTCACACAAGCCATACATAATCTCCGCCTTGGTTTCCTCATTTGTAAGATAAGGATAACATCATCGGCAACCTCAAAGGGGTAGTGTGAGAACAGAAGAGTTAATTATAGGTACAGTGCTTCATACGATGCCTAACACAGGAAGTATCAAGAATAGCCCGTTACTATTACATTTCAGAATAGCTCAGGGTTCAGTTAAAACCACAACAATCCTGCAACGTAATATCTTTTGCGGGCAACTTCTTTTACTTCCACTTGGTCTCAGGAAAGTCTGATTAAATGCTCAGGTGATATGTCTTCAGAGTACAGAGAAGTTCTAGAGACGGAGAGTGGTGATGGCTGCACAATGTGAATGTGCATGTCACTGGGCTCTCCACTTAATATGACTAAAACAGTAAGCTTCATATTTTACAATCATTTCTTAAAAAGTACATAAGATGAGACTTTGGAGTAAAAATTCTCACATTAACTCAACTCCCCTGGTCTCAGTAATGAGGGAACGAATGCTCAGAAACATGTAACTTTGGCCCAAAGTCAAACAGTGGGCCTGTTGGAGGTGCTGAGAGTAGAAACCAGCGTCTCCAATCCCCCGACCACTGCTCCTGCCACGAACCAGCACAGCCTCCCGTTACCCCTTTGGCTGTTGATTTGAAAGCCAAGTCTAGTCATTTGAAAGATATTGTTGTAGGGGGATAAACAATGAGGGCCCAGAGTGTTATAGGTATAGGTATGCATATATGTGTAAACGTGTGTGTGTGTGTGTGTGTGTGTGTGTGTGTGTGTGACTGATTGATTTTGAGGGGCTAGAGTTAGCAATACTCCAGGATAGGAAAGAAATCACAATCCCATATTCGATACAAGATGCTCCTTTGATAGAAAAGTAAAAGGTCACAGAAAACCTGTAAAGCAAGGAAAGAACTTTAACCAAGTTTAGCCCCAAAAAACCAAAACCAAAACCAAATCCAAGCCAAAACAAACAAACAAAAAACTGGTGCATTTCTCTGAGTTTTCTTAAAGTCAAAAGAACTACACAGTAAAATCAGTCTATATAGCTATAAGTATGATGAGGGTAGAAGACCTCATGAATACAGAATTCCCCTGGATCATCAGGTAATAAGAAATGAACAATGTTTTGCCCTGTGTGGTCACACTAAGGGAACCTCACCTCTCACGTGAATCATATTGTGAAGATGACTTTCAAATTTCTCTTACGATTAAATCCGATTTAATAAATATTTACCGAGCACCTGGCATGTGCAAGGTACTGTCCTCAGTACTGCGTGTGAAGGCAAAAACAATGGAAGTGATTTTTGTCCTCAGTGTCTAATGGAATGGTATCACAGTTCATTTACGTCAAGGGCACTGATGAAGTGACGATTTGCACAGCCCCGTAGTATCTAGCATATTTTGCTCAATGTACCTGTGAGCCCGTGAGAACGAGAAGGGGTGCCTGAACATGCCCTTCCTTTCATGAATCCCAGACCCCTGCTACTCCTTCCAGTACGTGCACCTGCCCTGCACGAGTCATTCCACTGTTCAAAGAGAAGTACTCCCTGTACGTCACGGCTTCAAACACAACTGACGCTTTCTCTGTGGCTCGACCTGTCTGTCCCAGGGTCAGAGGGAAAAGTGGAGCATTTGAGGGTAATTTTGAATGTGGATGAATCTTCACCCCATGCTCTCATCATCGAATTCCAACTAGCTAACGACCACACAAAGTATAGAACTGTGGTTAAGAGACACACTGTCCAATGTGACTCTCAGCTCCACGATGTGACCTGATGGGTGATGCTAACCTCCCACCTTGGTTACTTCATCAGTTAAAACTAGAAAAACAAGAATACCGACGCCCTTCTGATTGTGAAGCTGAAAGGAGAAAATGCACATGATGCACTTAAAGCAATGCTTACTGCACGGTAACGATCATTGCTGTTCCACATAGGCATCTAACTGATGACACAAGCTTGTGCGATCACAGTTACAGCACAGCTGCAAAGTGGGGGGCGGGGGGCGGGGCAGAAAAGCACAAGTAAATCTACTGGGAGAAACTGGAAGGGATCTGAGACTTTGTGATGAAAGGATGGGTGCTTGGAGTGGGGGGTGGGGATCACGCCTGATCAAGGCCACGAACAAAGGCCCAAGGGATCTGTTCCTGGTGATCCCAAATAATGGCAAATACCCAAAGTGACTGCCATCTGGGGATATCTGTAGAGAAAATCTGAGACTCCTTGGGACCCCAACAAATAAGGAGTCTGGACCGCCAGACCCAGAAGGCACAAACGTTAGGCAATAGAGGAGTCGTCGAAAAGCACTTTGAGGAGCATCTCGGCTACCCAATGAAAGATAACCTAGGGTAGCAAGATGGGCTGGAGATAGGAGACCAACAGCAAGGACAGGAGTGAGGAGGACTGGAGGACAGCTAGGACCCCACAGGTAAAGCAAGGGGAGGAGACAAGAGCAGAAACACACAGTTCTAAGATGGAACACACTGCCACACTATTAAAGGGAAACTTTAGACAATTGTCGAACCGTTCTTGGCATACAACCTGACTCAGGTCTAATACTAAATTGAAAGTAACAGAATAGAAACAAATTCAGGCAATGGCCTTCTGATGAGCCAAATCTCATCCAATAGCCATAAAGGGGCCAGCACTACCCTATGGAGTCCATTTCTCTACAAACCTTATGTTCACTATTGAAGAGGCACTCTGAGCAGCATTCATCACACATCTATTGCTATGAACACATTGAGAGAAACTTTCCAAAGCCAGAGAAGTCAAAGGGAACAAGGACATTCTCATCCCTTTTACCTCCACAGCAGTATTTCAATGGGCTCTTCACAGATTTCACAAATGGTTCTAAGCTTTAGTTTCCAAATTAAAATGGATGCTAAATCCCTCTGTAAATCTGGGCTTTAAAAACCATGCCTAGTTTGAGGGAACGTGCATTTAATTACGATGTCCCTGGGAGCTGTGAATCTCTAGGAAATCGTCCAAAGAGCTTTCTTAGTTTGATTCAATAAATATTCAAAAAGGGTGCGGTAAGTAGAACAACGGATGAAGCCTTGAAGTGAACAATATGGGGTAAATTCTTGTTGCTTAAATAACAACCTACAGAATAAGAATTAGCAATAATGATTTCATTTTCACCATCCAGAGAATCTTCAAACTCAGCTTCTTTGCAGATTTAAACAAGAAATTAGTGTTAAAAGAAAATTAAACATGATATAAATGCTTATGATTCCCATTATCACTTTTCAGGGGAGACTTGCAAATTCACACACACCAAATCAGAGAGGGCAAAGGTAGGCAATTATTTCTTTCTAGATAAAATTAATGAGGGGATTATCTTTGTACTTACCCAAAATATTTTCATGCCTCAGCATCACAGTGTTGTACAATTCTGTTTCCCTGAACCATGACTTCTCATCCCGGGAGGAGAAGATCTTCACGGCGACATTCTCCCCTTGCCAGCTGCCCCTCCACACCTCCCCATACCTGCCTTTTCCTGAGGAGAGCAACACAGAGGTGACATGGGAGGGAGCCAATGCATTTCTTGCCTGCAACTCTGACCCCCTCCCACTGTGTACTTGAAAAAACTTAATCTAGGGCTCTAAATACCACAACCTTTCGCCTGTGAAGACATACAAAGTAAGGTGGAACCTGCCCCTCCAGCCACCCATTGTCACAGCAAATTCAACACCCTCAGTATCCACATTGCACAATTAGCTGCTAATTACAAGGTTTACAGCTAAATTCCTCTATTAAAAGGTATGAAACATATATGGTTTTCAAAAGCACACAGAAGTTAGTAAAACTAACAAAATGGTACAGAGTATTAGATTCCAAGGTGCTGAAAGCCAAAAAAAGAAAAAAAAAAAAAAGGAAAAAGGCACACGTGGCTAAATTGAATCGCTGACTGGATTCCTTCCCTTCATACGAGATCAACGCGGACATTTTCTTGGGAGTCCAAATTTGCAAATTTACATATACATTTATGTTTTTCATAAGGGAGACAATTAAGTTCGAGATCTGTATTCTGAAGGATCCAAAAAAAATACACACAAGCGCACACACACACACACACAAACAATGCTTTATAGGAGGAGACCTACAAGCAGCCACTACCTTCCCTAAAGGACTTCTTGGCAGAGGATCTATTTCAAAAGAGGATTTGCAGAGTCTTAAAGACATAATCCCAGAACAGTTCTGATTCCTGACATTGGTCATGGGTATTTGCTTGTTAGACAGCCCCTGGGATGCCAGAAGTGGGCCACACCGAACGGGCCCCTCGGAGAAAGCATTTCCCAAAAAACGCGGGGACTCTAGTTTGTGATCTGCTCTGCGGGGTGCGTGCCCCCTCCTGCAGCAGCAACACCGCTGTCAGCCTGTCAGCCACGCGCTCCCTCCTCCGTTCTTCTCCTTCATTACAGGTAGGGGTGATCAGGGAGGCTGGAGGAGCAGGTAATTACCGCGAGACTATGGGGCTCCACACGGGGTAAATCAGGGTAAGGACGCACGCGGCGCCTAGATAACGATGCAGCGGGAGATGCACGTCGTAGGGCAGCAGGGCCCTCCCCCAGGCAAGGGGCTGCTGGGAGTCACGGCTCATAATCAGCAGCTGCAGCACCACCTGCACACCCAGGAATACAGCTCTTTGCTCACAAATGAAGCCACGAGAACCCAAACATGGAGAAAGAAAGCGCGGCTATCCAGGGGATTAGATCCTGACACAAAATCAAAGCCACTCAATCTGGACTCCGTCCAGACAAACAATGTCCCTATGAAGTACCAATGACTAATCCAAAAGGAGGTTAAACATGGCCAGTAAGTCATCATTGTGGGCTGCTGTCAGGTCACAAAGATAGTATTTAGAGCAGGACAAATTTTAATACAGTCATAGCAAGTGCCCAGCATTTGCGGTTGAAGATGAAGGCGAGTGCTACAATACGACGAAACAGGCTCCTGGAAAATATTATGCTGATCTTTTCCTGCCTCTGGTTACATTCTGTATCTTTATTTGCCCTTTGTCCTCACAGCCTCCCTAGGAAGGAGAGAAAAAATATCCCGGAGAATTGTATACATTACTGTAAAGTTGCCTTAAATCTTTTTTATTTTCTTTTTTTTTTTTTTAAGGAAACAGAGATGGATGTCAGGATAAGTAGACAGATTTAAAATAGAAACCTACTTCAATGGTTTTCAAATGCTTTTAAGTTGTCAAATGCTTTTTAGAAATGCAACCTTATTCACAAGTTCCTAAAAACAGACGCAGAACTGCCCAAATGTACAGGGCACGGAGCCCCCATGGGAATCCATAAGGTATCTGAAATTTGGGGGGTTCGCGAATCACTACCTGGTAACAACTGATCTAGTCCGACTTTGAGCCCAAAATGGTAACATACTATCCAAGCAGCTCATCACATACATTTTTATTCAAGGCTGCACCACATGAACACTAACTATAAGCTACTGAAATGGCATTGCTTTGATGAAAGTCTTTAGCACTTAACCAACAAAATGCTATAATTGAATTTACACTATTTCCAAAAATGCTCAAGAATATCTACACTACCAGAAACAGCATGTGTTTTTAAAGGTACGACACTGTTTTGCCCTTTGGACTCTGGGGTTGGGCTCTGAAAACTGACATGGAGATTGGCTGCTCTGTGCACGGTGAGTGGCCATGGGGCAGGAGGGCAGGGGTAAGCAAGACAGGCAAACAGCCCTTCACTCCTTCTCACTCCTACCCAAATACCCCTGTTCACAAGCAAACTGGATGTTAGGCGGTACAAGAGGACAACCCTGGTTGTACACGATGGGCAAATCTGGGGCGTTTCCATGTGTATTTGCTCCGCTCCCAGGCCACCATGGAAGGGAAATGTGAGGCGTGGCTCAGAGTCCCAGGGCCGCAGACCCACAGCAAAGGCGATGGGCTCCCGCTGGTCACTTGTGTGCCTACAGGTGACACTTGCTGCTCATACTATGCTGCCTAGGCCCCTTTCCACTTTCAAAAAGAAATTTATGACAACTACCCGGTAACTTGCAAATACCTGCCAAATACAAGTAAAACTAATAAAACTCAGGACATTCCCACACACACACACACCCCGAAAAGGCATTCTGTACCATCTTCCTAGAGCACAATCAGCAATTTATAAACGAGCCATAAAAAGGTCACAAAGTTTGACCCAGGAACCCCAACTCCTGGGAATTTATTCTAAGTACTCAAAAGACAGGTGCAATACATGCAAAAGCTTTCTCAAGTAGTACTGTTACAATTCAATGATCATTCAAAAGACCCTCGTTACACAATCTTTTAAAATATTTGTGATGTGTACAGATATGTGGAGATGTCTGTGAGCTTAAAACTGAAAGAAGGAAAACAACCGTACACGCATTATGATTGCGTCTATATACAAACGTGTTCCTAGATGGGGAAAATAGGAGAGGCCACAGAGAAATGGATATTGCTCTTGTTTAACCAAGCAATTATAAAGGTAGCTTTGGTAAATTTATCTCATTATTTTTAAAGGCAGTGGGAGAGTGAGAGGGCTTGGAGAATTGCCACAGGCAAGTGCACTGTCCAAACGCCTACTCCCCTCAGATCGCTCAATGCCTCTAGTCAGGAGCAGCCATGCTAATTCATTTCTCATGCCTTCCCGTCATCCCAAAGGGTCTACTTGCAACTAAAAGCTTTTGACTAGCCATTCTTCATACAAACTAGCGACCGATTCCTTTGACATGAATTCCAACAAGTGAAGAGCTCTGGCGCAAGTCACAGAGACCAGATACAGAGCCACACCGTCTCCTGCCATTTCAGGAGCAACAGGCAACACGAAGCAGATTTCCCAGGTTCCATCCTGCCTCTAGAGCGACAGTTAACATTGCATACAACCCACAAAGAAGAGAAAAAAGAATTACCGACACACTCCAGCAGTGTGATCTGACGAGCCACTGTTCTTTGTACCAGAAAAGGGAGACCAGAGCCGCTTCCTGATGTGCATGAATGATCCAATAAGTCCTGTGGTTCAAGACAGGAAGAAAAAGAAACTACTGAGAAACAGTTCCCAGTTTAGCGTACGAGCTAGCATATCACTGTGACTCGCACAGAGACGCCAATCCTGGACCTGGGGCCCATTAGTGTGCATGGACCACTGGAGGAAGAATGGGTTTTCTTAGGAAAACCAAAAGCTAGCCCTTTTTATGATAGGTTTTCCTGAGGGATACATAGTGGTTCCTTCCATCCAGGTTTTAGAATAAAAAAATATATATTAAAAAAAAAAAAAAGCTGAGTGGACAAGGTCAAAGATGCAAATTAGAAAGTCCAGGAAGCACGGCTGAGTATAAGGGAAAATGGTACAAAGAGAAGCAAGGAGAGCAAAAGGAGGGCAAGGGCCTTCAAGTCCAAGGCCTGGGCATAACTAACCATGTTCTGCTCTGCTCATAAGTATCTATGAGAGGATTCACTTTTGCTGACATGCCAACTAAGGAACTCTTACAAGGAACAAACAAATTGGGAATAAGGAACAACTCTAATGTTGTTTCTGCTGCAAAGACTCCAGTGGCAACGTGGGTCATCTAGCTGGTACACTGAAGCAGAGAGGGGACACCTGGATGGACCCTTTAGGTGGATGAGGAACAAAAGCACCACAAAACTTAACCCCCAGTGTCATTTTTAGGTATGAATTATCCACAAATCAGAGAGGGGGATAAACAAAACTTTCATTTAAAACATAAAACCATGCCCAAACCTACTTCTAAAAATGAACATATTGTGAAAAAAAAAATTCCCAATTAGTTCATTTGTAAGTTTTCCCTTTTGAGTCTCAGTGCAAGCCAAGGAGTAGACGTCTCTTTGTATCAGGAATGGATTATTTGGAACACACAGTATTCTGCCCACAGTCATGGTGGTAAGGTTGTAGTAGTATTGAGCTTATATTCCCCAAAGCTCATTCTTTCCCAGACATCTTAGCTGGCCTGTTAAAGCAATACATTGATTTGTTTGAATTTCATCTTCTTTTACTTACTCTGAGCACCACTGTGAAGTACTGTTGATCAGCAAAATTACCAAAATCTGAACATCCAAAGGAAGATATTTAGAATCCTTAAAAACCACAAAATGGATAATCAACAAGAAATTGAATGTTAGATGAAGTAGTTTCGCATCTCCCTAACCATCTCTTTTGCTGTTCTTTTTTCTCTTTATTCATTCAATTTTTTTGAGAGAATAATTCTGAAAATTAAACAAATGTGTTTTTTTCATAATGTAGAATCGTGATTTTAAATCTAGTTCATAGACTTAAGGCAGGGGGTTGCCATCAGCCAAAGACTAACAAACATCTATTTCAACTCCTGGACCCCAAGGCTTCTTTTTCAATATATAGAGGCTGTTTAGTGATATAGGCTTTGTTGAACCACATAAATGAGTGCATCACTTAAATAAGTAAGGAGACAGACCAATAATGACAACTTGTTTTAAACAGCATTCTTTGCTATGCTATTGTTATCACTATGTACTGTCCTCTAACATGGCTGAGTTGAGAAGATGATTTTGGTATACACTCCCATTCCTCTTCCAAACTTACGGAAGCTATTTAAACAGTGACTGACACTAGACTTTGATGGACTTTAGAACCTTGCTTTGCTAAAGCTTTGTCAGGATTCAGCCTCATATCTTGCTCCTAGCTCAATAAACTCACTGAATTTTCCTTAATATGGGAAACAAACTTCTAAGTACATTTCTAACAAAAAGCTGTATTTCTCTACTTTGGGAAACAGAATGTCCTCATCTCTTTTCCCCAGTTCTGTCATACCACAATCTAAATAGGTAGGTAAAAGGAAGAAAACAAGGTTCCTTCCTGGTTTTATACAAAAATGTATGCTTGACTGGTGGCCCAAGGATGGGGAAGGCAGAAGGATGGGATATTTCTCAGCCTATATCAGCCACCACCAGATGTTTTAACAACTCGCCAAGATTGGTCCAAGAATAGCCCCTGGGCCACAGAGACCAGTGAGGGTGAGTCTTCTCCAGAGGAGAGGAAGCTGGAGAGCAGGTTCACCTGCAGACCTTCCACACACTCGTAAGCTTGTCTTCTAGCTATACAAGACTTAATACAAGATGATCTTGGCTGATGCATGGCCATGACATTAAATAACACTGGATCCCACTAGAAAGTTATTACCTTGATGGTCCTCCATCAGATATGACAAGGAGAGTCTTGACTGGGTATCAGCATGTCTTTAACACCTAACACTCACTAATCTTCACCTTTTTCAGAGGAGGCATCAGATTCAGCAGAGGATTGCTTCAGAATGTTATTATCACTTCTCTTGTTTGCATTTTATTATAACCTATTTATAGCAAGTGGTTCCCTTTTCTCACTTAAAGTTTAAAGTTTCTTTCAAATTAACACTTGACAATTTTTAAGAGTTAAAAAAAGGAAGACACTTTTTCATGTGATTTCATCGTTGACAAATACGGAAAAGAATAACTTTAAAACATGTAAATACAATGGTGTCTGACCCTGAGCTGTCCAGGGTAGCTACTAGCCACGTGTTGACTTTTAGCAAGTGAAATGTGGTTAGTCTGAACTGATATATGCTGTGAGTTTAACATACGCACCATATTTTAAAAATTAATTCAAAAAAGAAAAATGTAAAATAGCATATTCATAATTCTTTCTGATTAATTATTATATGTTGAAATGGTAATGACTATATACATTAAAATATGTTGTTAAAATTAATATCACCTATGGTGGGGTTTTTTGAACTTTTTTTTAAGTGGCCACTAGAAAATTTAAAATTACAGATGTGGCACACCTATTTCTATTGGACAGCACTGATTTAACCAAATGACTACACTCCACAAGGGGGCAGCACAGGAGAGTGAAAAGTTTAATAGCTGCTTTTTTTGGATGTCAAATTTTAAAGTCTTAAATTACAGGGTGTTAAAATAATCCAGAAGGTAAAGTGATTTTAATATTAAGCAAAGGTGCTTTTTTTGAAAGCACTTTTATTGCTAAAAATAGAGTAACGGAGTTAACTCCAAGCCCCGCCCCACACCACCTCCGCCCCGCCATGATTATAGGCAACCATTCTCCACACTTTCTCCCTTACTCCCAAAAGAAAAATANAAAAAAAAAAAAAAAAAAAAAAAAAAAATCCCCTCCCTCATTGAACATAAAGGTCTGTCTAAGACATATGTTCTCACATATGAGAGACTGAACAGGTGCCCACATAGACTTGCCGAAGACCCAAGTGACCGGTGGTGTGTGTGCACACTGTCCAGTCCCCGCTCCTGGTTAGCATTGCGCGGATGGTAAGAAGAAAGCATGTTTAGCCGTCTTTGTTATGCCTGGATTTCCCCGGGGTCTCACACTCACTGCTAAAGTGCTGTCTCCAACATTGGTGGTGATGAGCCCTTCGATGGTGCCGTACTCCACGTCTCTGGGATTGAGGCGTTCTTGGTTGCGCCTTTTAAATTTTCGGAGCGCGACTCCCAGGAGGCAAGCTAGAAGGCATACTGCAAATACTACGGACAGAATAATGAGGCCGACCTCCAAGTGGAAATTCTGTGTTCCAGGAAAGGATTTCCCTGGAGATGGGGGAGAAAAGGAATGCAATTGGCTGTAAGGATCACGGTTTACTTATTATTTAGCATAACCGATACCTAAGGAGTAGTTCCTGAGCCTGACCACCCGGTCTCCTAAGTCACAAACTGTTACAAACTAAAATATTTCCTAAGACCTGGGCAACGGCCCGGTCATTTGAACCATTATTCATTTAGGCACAACTGGAGTTTGAAAAAATCCACCGAGAACCAACCATATTAATGCACGTATGTGGAAGGACGTTTACAATAGGAAGTGCTTCACAAATCCCTGGTACTAATCTTATTAACACAGATTCAATCTGTACAAATGTTTTATCCTTAGCCCTTACAGACAGAGATTACGCTATAATATTCCTATGAGAAAGTGCTAAGTTAAAAACAAATTACCCAATCTGTGGTTTCTCTCCTCAGTGGATCTTGGATGTCTACCACTGAATTCTCATTGATCTTTCCACATCACGATTTCTGCCTAGGAACCGATTCATTCATCTGTTCTTGTACTCACTTATTCAATATTCACTCACTCAAAACATTCATTCACTGATTCACTCGCTCTCCTAATCACTCATTCACCCCCTCGCTCGGCATTATCACATTACCCATTCAAACATCCGTGCATTCACTCCAACACTCACATACCACTCGGGCAAATACACACAAAGACTTTCTACTTGCCTGGTGAGTTAAACAAAAAAATTTCTTGGTTGGATAGTGATGGTCCATAATTAAAAGGTCCCCAACCAATAACCATCTCTGAACGTCAGACCCCTTAAGACACGATGTCACCAAAAGCCCCGTTCTTCCCCACATAGGCCTCTTCCATGTCTCTGCTTCCTTCTGCAACCTACAATCCTTCCACAAGCCTGACAGCCTTTATACATTTCTTTTAACTTTCTGAATCCAAATTAATCAACAACTTGGCACATAATACCCCATGGTACATGTCATTTGTACGATAAAGTGTAAAACTAATTATATACAACATTAAATTATAAATATGGTGCCTCCCTAATTGAATTAGAAATTCCTTAAGTCAAGAAAATAAATTTTCTGTTACAACTCCAAGTCTTGCAGTGTGTTCTGCAGATTAGGAACTTTCTGTACTGTAGGTACAACTTCTGTGTGAGCGCAGATTATTCTTCATGGCCATCCACTCCATTAATTACAATTTAATTCACAAAGGTTAAGAGTAAAGTTTATTCCAACGAGTACCCTTTTAGTTTTAGCCACTTAAATACTTAATCTCTCTTTTTAAAATCTTCCTGTATTATTCAACCCCATTTGCATATCAGAATTAATATTTTCTATATGCCTTCCGGTCATCACCACAACTGAAATACTGCACAGCCTAACCCTGTACCAGTTTTTTTCATTTTTCTGTCTCTTCCCCTGCTAGCTGACATTTCTGGCCGTGGGTGATCCTAGGAGCCTCTCCCACTCCACTTTTTTGGTTTGTTTCTTCTTTTGTGAGTGCAAAATTAAATCTCAATGCCAATTAAAAATGTACTACAGATTAAGAGAATCAACTGGCTTGGAATGAGTCTACAAAGACTATGGAACATTAATATTTGTTTGACAGTAAATTAGGGCTCATTTTATGGGGTAACAGTTTCAGAGGAAGACTGACTTCCCCTGGATATGGAATCCATTTGAATACAACACAGAGAAGATTCCGCATAAACTACAAGGTTCATGTGAAATGTGACCCAGCTTCAAGCTTCAGTGATGGTTCACTGGGAAATCAGATATGGGAGCAAAGGTTAGTGAGGCTTTGTCTCTTTCCTCGTAAAGAAGGAAACCTATTCCATTCAGCCACCAGTCTTACGCTCCATTTTCCTTCCTACACGCTCCTCATAGAGATGAATATTTACCAAGCCAAACTGTTTCAGAAATTATGACATCATGCCTCCTGAACAGAAAAAGGAGCTGTTCACCTGCACATGACGACCACGAGAGATCCAGTCAGCCAAGCCGTCCCCAAGATGGCCCCTACCTTGCTCACTTACCCAAAGATATGTACCCTCCCTTTAGACTCCAAAAGGCCACGCTTTCCCTTTCTCACCTAGAGCTACCTTTCTTGTCCCTCATGGCCTCTAGTTCAAAGAGCAGGAGGAAAGCCTTGTGGCCACTTCCATCTTCAACCCACACAGAATCAGAACAACACCAACAGAAACCCTTGATCTAGAAATAGAAAAGTCCACAGGAACCTTTAGTGGGCAGCTGGGCCGTGATGTTCCTGTTACACCAGTCCCCTTGGCAGCACTCCACAGCTTGGCCAGGTGATGGCGGGGTCTTACAGGTCATCTTCCCCTGCTCGTAGACCTGGAAGCAGCCTTTCTGGTAGACATGGAAGCCGTCATTTATGCTCAGTGAGGAAAAGCACTGCTGGCCTTCACAATGGTCCTCGCTCCCACAGGACAGGCCTTCACACACACACATGTAAAGTTTGGGGTTCGCCTTGGGCTTCTCATCTGCAAAGGAGCAAGAGGAAGGAAAAAAGTCACTACATGGGTTTTATTTCCATTAGGAGAACAAGACTGTTTCTCCAAGACCATTACAGCACATTTACCAAACAGAAAGTCAGGCCAAGCATCATCATTGGCCGTAATGTCCACAGTTTGTTATTTTGTACCTCTCACCTGACCAACCACCCAATAATAATCACCTCTCAATATGAGGGCATTTATACGAGCTGTGTACTCTTTTAGATCACACCAGCCCAAAGAATGGTTATCATGCACTCACAGGCTTCTGACAATGAACTTCCCCCACTGTGGTTTTCACGTTACCTTTGGCCTGACAGGCTCTCACATCCCTATTCTCTCACACCAAAATAAAATGTTCTGGGATGCCTGGGTGGCTCAGTTGGTTAAGCGACTGCCTTCGGCTCAGGTCGTGATCGCAGGGTCGTGGGATCAAGTCTCGCATTGGGGTCCTTGCTCATTGGGGAGTCTGTTTCTCCCTCTGCCTGCTGCTCCCTCTGCTTGTACTCCCTCTCTCGTGCATGCGCACACAAAGTGAATTAATTAAATCTTTAAAAAAATAAAATATTCTTCCAGAACATAATCACCTTTATTTTATGTTTTTTTTTTTTTTTTAAAAAAAGGTCCCTAAATCTATGGCAATTGTTTATATCAGTTCCTGGCAGCTCCATACTAATCCATCAACTAGTAATATAAGGAATACTGGTGTTCCTGCCGTTATCTGTAATTTACCAGTATAATCAAAAGTTTCCACAGATGCAGCCAATAATTACAAATAGCTCTTACCAATATTTGTAGCTAGATACCTAGACTAATTTTTCGATAGTAGTAACACTGAAGTTTTCATGTTCATTACAATGGAAATTCATAGCTGCTTCCACATTTTTGACGGGCAGAAAAAATTGGCACTGATTATTGAAGAGGAGGGTACAACGAAACAGAGGAAACAGAACAATGTTTTAACAGTAAGGTAACAGGTAGGACCATAGGAGGAGTCCACATCTGGTAGGACCAAGGTGCAATGGAAAGAGGCAGAAATGTATCAGCCATCAGTGAAGCACACCTGTTCAGACCTCCTAATTATCTTCTTCAGGAAACACTCATCTGCAATCTAATTTTTCAGACCACTCTTTCTTTTCCCTTCCCTGGTTAGAATGATCAGTTCAGACTTGCTGGTCCCAACAGTGTGCACTAGTCGGGAAGGAAAGCGAAGACAGAAAGTAAATAGTCAAGTCCTAGAGGTTCTGAAGCAGCCTTCATATAAAGAAATTCAGCTTGCAGGAGCTTGCTCCGAAGGCCTATGGCACAGACTGACTGCCTTCTAATTCTTGAACCCTCTGTAGCAGGTCTGTGAGATAACTGCTTCTTTCTTAAAATAACAGGTCGGGTGGCTGTGCTTTCAAGAGGAGACCTTAAGGTAAGGTCTTTGAAAATGTCAAGTTCATTTACCCAGATTTGTGTGGGTGTGTGTAGAGACGTGGGTTATCTCAAAAAGAGAAAAGTGTTCTTAATCTTTCTTCTCCCCTCTTCAAAGAAGTGAAAAATAGTTCACTACCCACTGTAATGTGGGTGCCTCATCCCACAGAGTAAGTGCATACAGACACACAGACACAAGCCTTCTATTTATAATTGACTTGCTAGTTCTTTTGAAAACCACAAGGGGCTCATCCAAGAGCAAAGACATGCCTGAAAGCAGAAAATCCAAAATAGCCGCTGACAGTGTGTATGTCACCAGTCTCACCCCCGAGAAGCAAGAGCCTCAGACATTTTTAATGAGCAAAAATTTTAATGAGCCAAAAGATAGTCTTTATTTTCCCTGCCTAGAGAAATTCCAGTACCAATCTATTTCTATGAGGATGAGAAACATATATATCTGTTGACATAATCCAGCAAAAAGTTTACACTTGCCAAAAGTGAGCTGAAAGATAATATTTCTAGGGAGTCTAGACATGCTTGCCACTCTTGAATGGCACAGAGCTGGGCTGAGGGTTGCCAACTATGCTGCCCAACAGGTGATGATGCTTTGGAGGGAAATGGAGAGGCAGGGTAAAGGGGAGAGTTAACGGTGTCAGGTTGATCTGTTTGTGATCTATAGCAGGGAATTTAAAACACTATATTTTAAAACCATGCAATAATGCATTTATGAAGATTTGAAACACAACGTATATTTTAAAATCCAAAATATTTTCAAAGGTCAAAAATATCCAAAGATACATACTAACACACTGAAGAGGTTGTGTCTGTCGACACTGGGTTGGGGCTCAGGGGTCGGTGTTAGGATGAAGGGGTGAAATGAAAATGAGGTAAGAGAGTAGCTGTTCACGGACTGATAACGGACTGAGGAGTGTGGATTATTCAACTTGCTGCACCTGTGGTCCAGCAGGAGCAACCACGAACAGGGAATGCTAGACAACAGAGGCCTCGCTCGTCATCAATCCTATGGAAATGGATGGTCCAGGTACAAAACAATAAACGACATGTTGTGGTTATAATAAAAAATGTCAAATTAAAAAAAATGAGATAACAACAATAACAATTCCTTTCATGTGCTCTCAGACTGAACTCTGCTTTCAAAATTCAGAGCTCTTGGGGTGCCTGGCTGGCTCAGTCGCTGGAGCATGCGACTCTTGATCTCAGGGTCGTGAGTTCAAGCCCCAAGTTGGGGGTAGCGCCTACTTAAAAATAAAATTAAATAAATAAATAAATAAAATTAGAGCCCAAACTGAATTCTAGCTCCAAAGACGTAAGATGTGGACTGCCCTTCCAAGGTCCCTATCTTTTGACAGGATGTGAGGATGGTCGACAGATGTCTAGAATGTAACCTGAAGAATTTTGCCAGAATTGAGCAGCCTCAGGGAAATCTTCAGTAAAAGTCAACTCACTATACCCAACTATGCAGTGAACACAGGCATCACGGGTTATCAACTGTAATCAGATCTTATCCTATGGGGATCATAAACTAAGTCAAAGGGATTCATTCATTTATTAAACACTCTCCTTGAATCTTTATATTCCTCCACTAGTTGTACACAGTGGCCTGGGGTTGACTACCTTTAAGTAGGTCATTCTTCTTAAGGTGTCAAACACTGGAGTTTTCATAACCTCACCTCCACAATCCAGAAAAAGAAAAAAGGGGAAGAAAGATGGTTGTTAATGATAGGTGATAATTAACTTAATCTCTGCTAGGAAGAACCATGAGCTCAGTCCAGCAGTGAGCTAATGGGAAAAGAACAAAGCCTTCACCAGCTTCACTTCCAATTGTGCTTCTCACCAACATTTAATCTTCTTAATTTGTATATTTCCATATGACTAATTAGCAGAGCCCTTCCTGAATCTATTTTTTATATACCACCCAAGATAAATGAAGACCCTGAATTCATAAGTCTATAAGAATGACCACATGTCCCACGCACATGCCTGCACGCACACACACATTAGTTAAATGCCACTTTGGCAGCTTCATCCGGCAGAGTGGATTAGTCGAAGAGATGCCAAAAAGATTTCTAAGCTAGGATTACTGATTCAACAAAGAAGGTTAAAAGCAAGGTAGTAGCATTTTCATATCATAATATCCACAATTCTAAGAACACAGCAGGCCCCACAGTACCCATGAGTCACTGTTTTAGTCTTGTCAAAATTTAGGAATAACCGTAACGTGTGTGGGCCTGTGATATTTTATTTGGAGCAGTTGGCGGGGGGGGGGGGCACCCAGGATGTAAGAGTGATCACAAAACCCCTTGCAGGGCCACAGGTAAGAGTCTGGGGACCTCTAATCTCTCAGACAGTGATAGGAATACAGTACACATCGAAGCACACCAGGCATATGGATAGTCACCTTCTTTTTTTTTTTTTTTTTAAAGATTTTATTTATTTATTTCACAGAGGGAGAGAGATCACAAGGAGGCAGAGAGGCAGGCAGAGAGAGAGGGGGAAGCAGGCTCCCCGCTGAGCAGAGAGCCCGATGCGGGCCTCGATCCCAGGACCCTGAGATCATGACCTGAGCCGAAAGCAGAGGCTTTAACCCACTGAGCCACCCAGGCGCCCGGATAGTCACCTTCTGTGACTGATTTTCAACAGTACAGACAGGAAGCACCACATCTAATATGAAGTATTTTATACTTGCCTGTACGAATAACGAGGAAGTGCCCTGGCAGAAGGCAGCCAGTCTACTCCACCTAATTGACATTCATTTAAATAATTTAGTAATTTAAATGTCAAGCCAGAGGTATTCCCTGTCTGCGAAGCTCACCCACATTGTTTGTTCTAAAAGGCACCTCCCAGCATTACTCAGTGTTATGGCTGGCACCGTGTGCCCTTTGTATCACCAGAACCAGGTCCCTGTGAACGCACGTGCAGCCCGGCCCTGACTGGGGGCAGCAGGGAGTCCTCGACTCCCAGCCCTTCCTGGGAGGATTGGGGGCTGCCTCCACAACTAGAGGCCCAGGCTCAGAATCCCAAATCTTTTCAAAGATCTTTCCTGTTTTGGGCGATACTCGGCTCATCCTCTGGACACATCTACTCTTGTAGCCTAACCGCAGACGGTCACAGGAAGAGGAAGAGCAAATAGCACTGTGAACTTTTTTGAGACTGTCCACATAATCTTTGGCATAATCTTGTACCTCAGAGGAAAAGTATTCACATTTATGTTCTATTTTATTTACTTATTTTTTTTAAGATTTTATTTATTTATTTGACAGAGAGGGGGGGAGAGAGAGAGAGAGAGAGAGAGAGCACACAAGCAGGGGGAGCAGGAGAAGCAAACTCCCCGCTCATCGGGAAGCCCGTTACCGGGCTCCATCCCAGGATCCCAGGATCACGACCTGAGCTGCAGGCAGACAGGTGCTTAACTGACTGAGCCACCCGGGCGCCTATCACGTTTATGTTTTAAGTGGGACTTGACAAATCGAAGCACAACACTATGGGCTTATCCTCAACGTTCTCAGTCCTGCACTCCATAATACTTAAAAGCATTTAAACTGTTTATCATTCTAAATGATGCACAAAACCTCGTATTTCCCACTAAAGTTTGACACAAAAGACAAATGAGAAAAGGCTACAAGTAAACCAGCCTGCAGCTATGACCCCAGAGATCAGCAAAAGAAACTGATTGAATTTCTTAGAGACTCACCTCGAAGTGGCACAAATAACAATGTGGTGATTAGACTATTCTTATAAAAGTCGTACAGCTCAGAATTTTATAGGCTAAAAAAAAGGAACCCCAAACATCCCTGGACTCCTTCCAACAGCATAAATGATTCATTCATTTGAAATGACAGCTTATATTAGGCTTATAGATATGGGAGTCCTTCCATGGCCTCCTAATCCAAGAGTGCAGCTTGGCACTTCTCCAGAATCGGAAAGCATTTGAGATCTCTGGCATTAAACAAAGGCTCAGTGATGGATTTTGCAATGCCAGGTATCACTGCCAGAAGCCTGCTCCTAAGACAGAAATACGAAGGTCAGTCTGGAACGCCTCGTGAAGGGCATCTGATGGTCTGGCAAGCAGGCAAGCGATATGCTCAGGAAGACAGTACACCAAGAGCCTAAATGCTCTCCTTATAAAACACCCAGTTAGGGAACCCAAATCACTTTTTTTCCCCCTGATCAGAGAAACCGATACTTGGCAAAGTTGTAAAGCCAAGAAGAAAACATATACCAGGAGTTAAGAAAGATCAAACAGGATCGCATACAAATTAGAATAACAACAACAAATGATTTCAGGATTCCCAAGATTTTGAACAGACGATGGCTACAAATGTGCCCTCCCTCCAGCATTCTGGTACCGAACAAACGGCATCCCCATTCTGAAGGAGTCCCTCTGCCTGCCATGGTTGTTGAAACAGAGACGGGGTGGTTCATGTGGCCAGAAGTCCTGTCGGAGCTCATCTCCACTTCTGGAAGGCCTCTCTTGCTCTAGGGCGTCAGGTCCTTTAGGTATGGAATTTCCTCTGCAGGTAAGGCTTCACTCCCTCCCTGCAGACACCCCACTTTCCTAGTCAGCATCCGCCTTTCCTTCGGAGAAGCCTCTGTTCATACCCTCAGACTTAAAGTAGGAATCACCTGCATACACTCCCATGCACTTGTCTGTCTGGCTACTGACAGACTGTGTCTGTCCAAGTTTTTCCTCTAGACTAGGAGCACCATGAGGGTGGGAACAGAGCCTATTCTACTCACTGTCATATACCCGCCACCTGCCTCAGTAATTGACATGAGTACAAGCCTGATGAGTATTTGCTTCAGAATGAATTTTCTCCTCACAGAAAGGATTTAGAGGGGGGAAGAGACATGATGCTGGTTTTCAGAGCAGACTGAGCCTATAAAGGCTTTAAATGTCAGCAGAGATCTTAAGGCAAGGCTTAGTCACTGAGCCAGCATGTCTGTGCAAACCACTTCTTCTCAGAGGAGCTCGCCAGCGCGTCACATCTGTTCACCTACTCCAGCTTACAAGTGTAGAAAATGAATACTTGTGGTGGTGCAGTAGGTGTTCTGTTTGCCTGTTTGTCTGTTCGAAGGAGGAGGTAAAATACAAGCATCCCTAAAACAAGGAATTATTTAATACATTAACAGAACAGCAGGGCTCTATGGATGGTCTTTCCCTGGATGGCTGATGTGAGGACTTTGGGCCACTATGATGTGAAGGTGACCAGAACGATGGATCGATATACATCCTAAGCGCCCTGACTCCAGCCACATGGGGAGAGTCATGCAGAACTTGCCTGCTCGGCAGTGAGAAAGATGCCCCCTGGTATTTGCTGCCATTTTTCTCCTCTTGGTGAAAGTAATCGCATTTTCAGCAGGGAGTGGGGAAGAGTGAATTACATCATTTTCCCCTTCTTGCTTTGCTGAAGGTGATAAGGATTCCCAAGTCATCCTGCATTTGAACTGCTGAAACTGGGGGGGTGGGGGGTGGAGAAAGTGCCATCTGTTTATTTTGTGTCTGGGCTGACTCCTTGTCTCTGAAATAATCCCTGTAAATTAAGCCCTAGTGCAGCAGCCACA
This sequence comes from Ailurus styani, assembly GCA_002007465.1. Classification (NCBI taxonomy): domain Eukaryota; kingdom Metazoa; phylum Chordata; class Mammalia; order Carnivora; family Ailuridae; genus Ailurus; species Ailurus styani. Next base: position 2,355,010 of record LNAC01000104.1, on the reverse strand, counting down.
CCTTCGATTTCAAAGCCAAAAACTTGGTCTGTGTTTAAGTGACTAACAAGTTAAAGAACATTGTGGGGTACTGACCTAAGACAATATTGGTCTGTCTTTTCCGTGCTTTTTATGATTCCCAGAATGTAGCAAAGACACGGCTTTAAGACTTGCACCATGTCGATGAATCAAATCTTTAACGGGGGAAAATAATGACCCCTTTCTTCACCGTTTCTTCAAACTTCTTGACTCTCTGCTTCAGAGAAATAAATGATTACAAGGCCTAATGGAAACTACCTAGTCAGGAATTCCTTTAAAGACCAGATATCCCCACCATATTTATAGACAATGCCTGGGTCTGAGGGAAGCTCCATTTCCAGGAAGAGTAAGAGAGAGTAAGTACCACAGCCTGACAGTGAAGAGAAAAGGACCTGGAGAATTATAACAAACATTTCAGGGAAGCCATTCCTGGTTTAGACTTGAAGAGAACGAGCGATGTACTCCCCCCTACCCAATGCTGAGGCTGGGAGCTCTGTTCACAGTGTGGCAAGACGTGTGCCTGACTCATGTGGGTTGTCTCTCAATGCTCCATCGGCTAACAAGGCAGCGCATGGCTTGCTCCAGTGAGGGTTTCCTAGCCAGGCTCTGTATGGAAGATTCTGGGGTTAGGAAACTTTAACCAAGGGCTCTACATGCGACAGGACAGTGGAGAAGGAACTACGGGGCAGCTGCAGCGCAAGGCTCCCTGCTCTATCTGCCCTTCTGTGCCCTACCAGTAACGGGGCCTTCATGGTTCCAATATCTGCTCTATTTACCAGCAGCAAATCACCACCACACCCCCACACCTTTTCTGGAAGCTTTCAAACCACAGAGATAAATCCTTCAGAAGATGGGCAGGGCTACAATTTGCTGGACAAGAGTCTTAGAACACCAGCCTCTAAGCATTGCAGCACCCAAAGCTAAAGGTAAAAAAAAAAAAAAAAAAAGTCCAGAATTAGTTAAATTCCTCCTCTCTAGCTCCCTACTCTACCTCACTCCAGAAAAAAGCACAGAGGCAACAAGGTGCTTTCTAGATTATTTGCTCCCAGTCTGGATGAAGCCCAAGAGATTAAGATATCTAAGAGTAAAAAACTAGAGCACTGATCAAGCCTCTGACACCGCTACTTCTCTATCCCCTAATTTCCCAATTCACGTCCTAATGCCCTACCAGGCCCAGAACACCATGCAAGGTTAATTGTGAGAAGAATCCCATGCCTTCGAGCCCATGAATACATGCCTTGCATATCTGTATTTCAGCCTTTAACTTGATCTTTGCTTTGTATATCTTCTTTCCCTTATCAGTCTAATTAATATGGTCCACAAGAACTCACTAATTCCCAAATTCAACACTTAACAAGATTGGCTTATTAGTCATAGACTAAAGGGTAGTACAGTCACCATGACATAGTTAAGTCTGGGTCATTTTGAGCTTATTTCTTTTTAACCCCTGAGCCCACAGAAAGGGTCCAGGTGCCTACACTCAAGGTAGAAACCAAAACCATTTTTTGAGAGTGCTGTGAACCAGAACTGGCTTTTCAAACACTCGTTCCCTCCCCAACCGCCACCCAATCTCTGTGGCACAGCACGCCATTCCCAGCTTCCACGATCATCTCGGACGTTGGCAGAAGAAAGGCAGCTAAATCTGAGATGTGTCACGAGGCCACTGGCTGGGGAGCAAGAATATCTAAACACAAACTCAGGCAAAAGCAACAGGCTAGTTTCCACAGACTCCCATTGGCTCCCATAGCCGCAGAGCCCTGAGAGCCTAAAGATAACCCAAGTATCTCCGAAGTGTCACTTTTAAATAGTAGCTTTAATACCACCAGTCATTTCAGAACCATTTCCTTCCAGAGCCCACTTCCATCCACACTAACATGCCAACCGTGGCCAACAATGGCAAGCCCGCTGAAGAGGTGAAAGCCCAGAAGGCAATGGAAGGAGTCCCAAAGGGGAACAGACAGCCCCAGAACCCACTGGGATTCTATTCTATGCCCACATTTGGACTGCTGAGAAAGAAAAATCTAGCAATGAGACACCTCGTAGAAGTGATCTACTGACAATCATGGGGATTCAAGAACAGGTAGAAAATCAAACAAAATGGTTTAAGCCAACCAGGACTTCCCTGTCCTAAACTGAGGCATTAGAAACCACGGAGGGCTACCTCCCAAGGAGTTTTTCAGGGAAGCTACTACCTCCAAGAGAAAACGGATACCCTCAGTCTACTAGACCATGGTCTGGCCGAGCAAAGACCTGTACAGAGTCTTTGGCACGTACTGTATGTACGGAGCCACTGTGACCACCTGCTAACCACAGAAGTGCCAAAGGGACCTGCTCAGAAGAGGCAGGTCAAAGAGCCTTTTGATTGTCCATTTAAGCCAGGCCCAAAGGCTCCCGAGATCTTCCGAAGAGCCATTAAAATCCAGCAGCCCCTCACCTATGCACCAAGTTGAGTCCCCACTGTCCTAAATGGCAGTCGGCCAGGGGCTGGTGTACGAGGGACAGGTGCTCAGTGGGCTATTTTCAGTCGCTATCAGCGCCATCAGGAGCCGCACATGCTCAGTAGGCAGGCAAGTCTGGGTTGCATTTCAAACTCCAGGCAGCCGAGAGACATACACCTTTTACGGCTGCCAGGGCCACCAGCTGCCCAGTGCTCCTCCCAAGACGGGAGCAATGAAAACAGTACAACCTGGCCAGCCACCGTGCCAGCGAGCAGGCTGCACCTCGCATGTCACTGCTGGGTTATTCTGAGCCGGAGTTATTGACGCTCCATGGCAACACGGGAACAAAGGGCCGGCGAGAGGGATTTAAATGTCCTGCAAAAGTTGCTAGAAGAGTCAGCAGCTCAGGCTTCTGTTTTCATAATAAAAGTAGCAGTGGCATTATTATTAGCTTATTGTGTGCCGCTCCAGTGACTGTTATTTGTGAATAATAATAACAAAGTTCTCCTCTTTGAACTAAGGTTCTGGTTTTGTTTTGCTCGCCACCATGAGGTTGCCCTAGCTGGGATACCTCCCAAAATACAGCACGCGGGCCTGCCCTCCACAACACCAACACCACAGGACTGGTTTTCCTCATCCATTGACCTCTCACGTCGCCATACCCTGTGCCACTTCATAGCCTTTCGACAGCTCTCACTGCCCTCTGGACAGGAGACGACCCGCTCACGACCCCAGGCCCTGCCAGGCCAGTAGGACCTGGGCTCCCGACCCAGATCCCTTTTCAAGACTGCCCTGCCATGTTGCACTGGCCCTCCATCCCCCACCCCCACAGCTTCTCTGGGTGAGGCCCCTCCCTGGGCAAGAAGGCCTTCTCAGTCCTCCCGTTGCTGCTCTAGGGCCTGTGGAGCCTGCCAAACTCTGGCTCCCTGGACTGCTGTCTCCAGTCCCAGCCCAGTGAGATATGGAGGCCCTTCCTGTTGATATCCCCAGTGCTGGGCTATAACCTTTGCCTTCTGCAACTGGACTGTGACTCCTTGCCAGCAGGAGCCACTTCTAGTTAGGCTGATACCATGCGTGCCTACCGGCATGCTCATGCTAACTTATCAAAGATTCTAAGATTGTGCTGTAACCGATTCTCTTTTCCCAAACTCAGAATAATTTCTTTGAAAGACATGCTCTTATCATCTCCTCAGCCCGGACCAGTCCCTCTTATAGTATCTTTTTTATATTATAATAGCTATTATTGTAGCCAACATGATTCGTTCATTCATTTGTCAAATATTCATGCCAGGCACTGTTGGAGGCACTGGGGATAAAATGAACACCGCCAGGTCCGGGCAGGTCTCCTCCACTCCGGGCCTCACTTGGCGTGTTTTCCCCACAAACTCTTCACAACCACCCTATCGTTGTCTCCTTCGTGCCACTGCAGGAACAGCCCCTGACAGCTGAGGTAACACATGCACACAGGGGCACATGGGAAAGAGCACAAAGATGGCTCGTGACAGCGTTTGCCTTTGTCTCTCTCCTGAGAAAGGCCTGATTCCGATGCATGGCCCAGAGGTTCCCCTCAGAAGACACTCTTCAACTAGCAACATCATTTACCTACCAAAAATCACCCTAACGCTCTGCAAAACTGACACGGTGAAGCCTACGAAGCAGGACACGGTGCTGAAGAGAAGCCATGACCATGGGACTCCACGTGGCAACGGGCAGTATGATACACACAGCACAGGAGTCTGACTCCCAGCCGGACTGTGGGTATCTTTGGGGTTCTTTTTTGGGTTCTTTTTTTTTCCCCTCTACTTTCCTGAATGGATTCATCCAAACTGGCTTGGTACAGGTACCGGCATTTAGAAGAGGAAATAAATGCAGCAAAATAAACAAAAAAATAAAAGAGGCCACTCCCATTCCAAATCACCATTCGGTTACAGGCAGAGGTGGGGGTTTTGTCTGTTTTGTTCTATTTCAGGTGATTTTTGCTACCTCCTTCCCAAGAGAGGTTTCATTCTTCCTCCTATTCCTTCTCTCCTCACATCCCCCCAATGTCATATCCTCAGAAAGTGCAGGCTCTGCTCTAACCCGTCATGAAGAATCAGATGCCGCACTCCTGTGGATCCAGGAAAACCCCCTGGTCTGCGGAGCTCGGGTTCAGCTGATTAGAAGCAGGCAGCAGCTGTCCCTGTGTTGGGACTGAGGCTGAAGAGGCACAAATGTAAACTTCCCTCTTCCTGTCAAACCACTGGCTTGGGGAGAGAGGATGGCCAAGCTTAGTGGACTTGTGAAAAAATAAAAGGTCCTGGGCCAGCTCTGCTGCAAAATACACCCGGCATCTGTCAAAACTTTCACCTGAGGGCAGCAGGGATTTTCGGGCAGTGAGCTCTCAGAAGCAGACTGGAGTCACCTTTTCTAAACCGTGGGTCATGACCCATTCCTGGGTAAGGAAATCAACTGAGTGGTTCAAGACAAGGTCTCTTTCTCTCTTTTCAAATAAAATAGAGCCAAAGAGAATGGAAAAAAAGAAAAAAGAGAAGATGGGAGTACATTAAACATAGTAAGAGTAATGCTGTTTTTTTTCATGAGTTTTTTTGTTTCAGATGTGTGTAGGTCCTACTCTAAAATGTTTCTAAATGTAGATGCACTGGCTCCAACTGTAAAATGTTTCTTACTGTGAGTCACAGTGAAAAGTTTGAAAGTCACTCCGCCCTGGGTCTTACAGGATCTTGGAATTGACATGAGTTCTGAGTAATTATGACTATCCAGTATAATCATTATCTGTGGAAGCTTGCCTGAGGTCATGCTGGGCTGCAGAAGGAAGTTCGGAGGCCGGTTAATAGTGTTTGGGGAGTTACAAAGTAATTCTTTATTGTGTCTTGTTTTCCTGGGTGTTTATTTCTTTCCAAGAGCAAAAGTCGCATATATGACACACCTACAAATCTGCTTCACTAGCTTTTCCACAAAGAGGTGATGCCATTCCTCTTCTCATTCTTGAGACCTGTCTGCATAAAAGAGAAGCCTAGAAGCCACAGCACTGCCCTCTCACTGTTGACCACAAGGAAATCATTTAACAAGCTTGGGTCTTATATTTTCAATATTTGGCTTCGATTGAATTTTTAGAGTTTTCTCCACACCCTACTGCTACTACCCTCCGCTCATAAATGCACAGAATGTGAACGTTTTTAAATGTCCACTGAAAAAAAATTGGATGTGGCTTTAGTTTAACTACTCACCGTCAAAACAAACATTTCCCAAGAAGTAAAAGTTCAAAGGAAGCTTTGTCATAGTTCACCTTACACATCAACTAATACACCATCATTCTGTTAGATAAGAGAATCTGACTACAAAGAAGCAGTATCTTCACAGTGTATAGCTCCATCAGATAGTCACAGTTCAGGTCCTAGGAGTGAGTGGCAAACAGCTCACTGTATCTCCTCTTTCTCCCCAAAAAGTCTCTCATTTGATGATGTGTCCATGAAAAAGATTTTATTCTAAACAGGATAAATTATAGTAATGAGAAATGAGAGCAACAAATTTAATAGAGTCATTTCTCGTACATTCATTCACCCCTTCAAGAACTTCCTGAATCTTCAATAATGAGAAATTCAAAGAAAGGCTTATTCTATTCTTCTCCCACAGTGGCAAAGAGGGGCACCTTTGTGGACCCTAACAAAAAGTCTATTGACATTATCCCCTTCCTTCCCTCATTGGGTAATTGGGCTGGAAAGTCTGAGTGGTGATGGCTTCCGAAACAGTAAAATCAAGTCAGCCCACAAAATAATTTAGAACTTAGCAATCTTCTCTAGGACAGGCCAAAATCTCTTGCAACAAAACTCTGCAAAATTCCAGCCCTTGTTGCTATAATAAAATCTAACTATGGCTCGCAAATTTGATAAAATGTGGGTCATCTTAGCTTAGAAATATTTCTGAAGCAATATTCCATTTTAAGTATTTGTGTCATGGACGTCACCTGCAAATGCTCTCAGGGACAAAGGGAAAGCCAAACACGGAGGTTCTGGAACAAAAATGGACTTTTCCCCAGTGGCATAATAGCAGTATTAGAGCATGATTAGTTTTATTAATGGGAAAGGAAAGGAAGGATATACGGATAATTAGGACTCAAGTGCTCTTCTCGGTAAGAGCAAATAAAACTCTTCCTGCAGCTAGAGTTGTATATATAATGAACATGAAAAATGAATATTGGTATGAGAGATGAGAAATAAAAAACACAAACCCAGGTGAAGGAGCCTGATAATTTGCTATTACTTGCTCTCATCTCAGCTCTCAAACAGATTGGACTAAGCCGGATTCTAGCATGCACCAGATATAATGTGAATGTGGATATAGCTAACTTAAGGGCCAAAAAAAAAAAAAAAAAGCCAAATTCTGAAGAAGGCTGATAATGACTGAAACTCTTGAACACCACTCCTTAAAGTACATTATACCTTTTGTTGGCTGTGTAACTTTGAGCAAGAGTTTTAAACAATTCAAAGGCACATCCCCCTAAAACCTATCTCATGAGGGTAATCATGAGGATTATGGGAAATAACACATATAAAACAGCCCAACATTTGGCACATACAAGCCACTCAATAAATATTACCTATAATCATCAAAGAGGTACTGACAGTAAGCAATACTTTCCAAACTTATTTAATCTTTTTTCCCCTGGCGGATTTAGGATTCCATACAACTTGAGACATGTTCTAAAGCACACTCATACTAACCAAACCCTATCAAAATCAATGTTTGGGACCTATTACTTAAAGTGTAACACCATTTCTAATCAATATTTAAGACGACACTTGGGAATAATTTGGGAAACAAAGGGGAAGAAGTTTTGCTTGTTTTGTTTTTCTTTTTTCCCTAATGAAAAAGAGTACATTACCCAACAAAATACATTGGAACAAAATCTCTATAGTTTTCTTATTTAGGCCCTGGTAATGCCATCTAGCTTCACTAAAGCACAATCAACAAGGTGCTCTGCAAACATCAAACACGGGTCTATTTCTTTTTAAACTTGCTCTAACGGTCTGCAATGTATGGGGCTAGTGTAAAGATTTTAGTTAACTGCCCTATTATTTACCTCTTTTGGTTAAGTATTTTGTACTTAACATTTGCTTTATGACTAATGTTGAATATATTAGAGTGAATTACAATTAGGGGTTCTCAGTGTGTTTTTTTAATTCCTAGTAAATATACAAAAACAAAGAGGCTTTTCATAGAATATGCTCTTGACAGTTAACAAGGAGTTGAGTCACAGAGGGAGGACGGGACTAAGGCAACTGTTATTATGATTAGAGCACTCTAGGCTGTAGCACTCACTGGATATGACCGTTGAAGAGAAAAAAAGCTATTGCAACTAAAGGATGATGTGTCCTTTTCCTTCCTTGTAAACATCCTTGTGGTGGTGGTATATTAAATAGCCAAACTTTAGTGGCAATCCATTTCCACTTCAGCCAGACGGACTTGTTTCATTACGCATCTTTACTGTGACATTAGAGGGTCATTTGCTGGATTCTTTGGGCAGCTTAAGAGCTAAAAGCAGGAAAAAACAACCAATGACCCAGTTGCTATTATCGATTCATAAACGCCCTTTTCCCCTTCTCTTCTCCATTCTTTTTTGACTTCTCCGTCTCTACTCATACATTTCCACCTCAATTTGTCTTCGACTCTCTTTCTTTTCAATCATGCCCACAACCACAGTTCCACCCATGATATCAAATGAAACCAAAAGGAACTGCTTAATACCATACAGAACTGATACTCTACCTCAGGAAGGGAATGGAATTTGGAGAGACTTTAGTCTACCACATTCTGTAGATTTTTTTTTCCTAGTTATCATAGTGTTTAGCAATTATACAGCAGAGGAGAAATCCTAGAAACTTGCCTGTTATGTCTCCAGATATTGTCAAGTACTCCTTGGAAAGGAAAATAACCCTCAGGTGAGAAATATTAACCCATCAAATTTTTCCAACTCAATTCTTATTAACTCCTACAACTTAGGACTCAACCTCTCCTCTAGTTTAAACACCTTCAATTCTTTTCAACTTACCGCGTAGGATCCTTATTTTATATCTTCTTGGCACTAAAAGACTGCAGCATTATTGAAATGTTTTTAACAATTCTGCTTACAGCAGAATCTAGACTATAGATACCTAAATTGGTTACAACAGCCCTGTCCAGTAGAAACTTAATGTAAAGTCCATTACGTAATATTACGTCATATAATTTTATTAGAGAGCATAGGAGAAAACCCAGATGACCTTGGGTACAGCAGTAAGTAACTTTTTAGAGGCACAATCCATGAGAGAAATAATTAATAAGCTGGACTTCATTAAAATTAAAAACTTCTGCTCTGTGAAAGACAACAAAAGAGAATGCAAAGGCAAGTCACAGAATGGGAGAAAGCATGTGCAAAAGACTCATGTGATAAAGGACTGTTACTCAAAATATACAAAGAATTCTTATTAAAGCTCAAAAATCAGCAAACACTACAACCCGATTAAAAAATGGGCCAAAGATCTTCACAGACACCTCACCAAAGAAGACAAACAGATGGCAAATAAGCATATGAAAAGATGTTCCATATCAGAGGTCATCAGGAAAATGCAAAATAAAACAACAAGGACACCACGACACACCTATGAGAGTGGCCAACACCCAGAACACTGACAACAGCACATGCTGGTGAGGACGTGGAGCAACAGGAGTTCTCATTCATTGTTGGTGGGAATGCAAATAGTACAGCCGCTTTGGAAGACAACTGAGAGGCTTCTTATAAAACTAAACATACTCTAACATAAATCCAGTAATCACAAGCTGTAGAGTTTACCCAGAGGAGCTGAAAATTTACATCCACACACAACCTGCGCATGGATGTTTATAGCAACTTTATTCATAATTGCCAAAACCTGGAAGCATCCATTATGTCCCTTCAGTAGGTCAATGGATAAACTGTGGTCCATCCAGACAATGAAATATTATTCACTGCTAAAAGAAATGAGCCATCAACCCATGAAAAGACATGGAGAAACCTTAAGCGCCTATTAATAAAGGAAAGAAACCAATCCAAAAGGCTATATACTGCATGATTCCAACTATATGTCTTTCTAGGAAATACAAAACTCTGGAGGCAGTAAAAAGATCAGTGGTTGCTAGTGGTAAGGACGGTGGAGGGAAGGGATGAACTGATGGAGCACAGAGGATTTTTAGGACAATGAGGTACTCTGTATGATACTATAATGGTGGATACATGTCTAAACGGACAGAATGCATAAGATGAACAGTGAACCCTTAAGCAAACTATGGACTTGGGTCATAATGTGTCAGCGTAGGTCCATCAATCATAACAAATATACCACTTTGGTGGGGGATGTTGGTAATGAGGGAGGGTCTGCATGTGTGGGGGCAAGGGCTATGAGAACTCTCTATACCTTCCTCTCAATTTTGCTGTGAACTGAAAACATAACTTTAAAAAATAAAGTCTTAACAAAGAGGGAGAAGAGAGGAGTATTACGTGTGATAGGATTAAGAACAAACTAGTTTACAAAGAGCCAAACAATACCCAGAAACTTACCCTATTCCAAATAGTTGTGAACCACTTACCTTCCATACTAGGGGAAGGGAAAGCAATCATCATTAGCACAGGAAGAATCATCACTCCATCTACCATTGTACAACTGTGGAGGAAAAATAAGAGATAAAGTAAAACAAAAAATTTAACTGTAGGATAACAAATTAAATTAAGCATACTATCTTCAAACTGCCATTCAAGGCCTTTCTTACAAATCCCCCTCACATATGTCGCCTTATTTCTTGCTAAATTTAAACATATACCCTTTACATAGATCTAAACAAATCATCTTAAGGAGTTAATCAGATTTACCTCCTACTGGTGGCCACTCTAAGGTGACTACCCTCTTACAGAGAACTCAATAGGGACAGGAAAAATTCTCAGCTCTAAGGCTAAGCATTCTCCACCAATTTTAAGTTCGAATTTTATCTTAGCCGATGAAATGCAAAAATGGCACTAAATTTAAAAACTCTGAGAAGCATGAATAAACTGTTGTAACATGATGTTAAAGATTAAGTGACTGAATAATTCAAGCCAAATTACTGTGTTTGAACCTTACTTCTCCTTTAAAAGAATCAGAAGTGGAGCACCGTCACACCCCCGAAAGGGGACCAATAACAATAAAACACCAACCAAAACGAAAAACCAAAAAAAAACCCTACAACTTATTCCTCATCTATGGCAAAGCAATACATTCTTACACAAACCTCAAATTTAACAAAGGATACACACAACCAAGACAGGAAGAAATCCTGTAAGTTTGTAATATGTCAAACTATACAAATGAGAGAAAGTAAGTTACCTGATATAAATTTCAGGTTGATATTGCCCCGAAACTACATTAACAAGTGCTCAATTTTTCTAAGTCAAAGGACTACAACAAAGAACTTATCCATTTAAATAATTCCTATAAAAATTTTAGGAACATGATGAGTTTTGTTATACTAATTCTTTATTACAAGAAATAAAATTAAATCTTTGACTAGTTGTGATTTTCTGGATGGTAAATAAAGAAGAAAAGTAGTAAAGTTCTTCAATGCACAGGTTAGTGTGCTATCTTATACCACCTACCTACGGTTCAAGGTAAAGAACAAAAGCCGGCTGCTATCTAATCTGTTTGGAGTGGATATCTTTTTCTTTTTCGAGAGCAGGGGGAGGGGCAGAGGGAAAGGGAGAAAGAGAGGACCTTAAGCAGGCTTCACACTCAGCCAGGAGCACACCGAAGGGCTTAAGGGCTTGATACCATGACCCTGACTGAGATCATGACCTGAGCTGAAGTCAAGACTCAGAAACTTAACCGACTGAGCCACTCCAGCTCCCCTGGAGCGGGCACCTTCTGACTGATCTTAAAATCAAATTTTTTGGTTGGTGGTCAGATTGTTCCTTCTCCACATCCCCATCTTATCTTACCACCCTCATTTCAATTTGACCATAACTACATTTCAGTCTATCCCTTCTCTAATAGCAACATAAAGAAGAGAGGTAAAGGACAGTTTTATGTATCTTTCTTTTATATTTTTTAAAGCATATGAAAGTCGAGTGACCCCTTTTAGAGTTGTTGCTATATGATTATGTCCATGTCCACATAGATCTTTCTATGGCAAGCCCTTGATCTGTGGCATGCCAGGGCCATCACAGCCAGATACTGACTCCTCCATCACCATCTTGTCTCCTTGATTTTGAACATAAGCGCACTGCTGGCTCCCTCTGCCTCAAACGCCCTAAGCCTCCTCTTCCATCCCTCTCTGACCCCTCCCACTACCCTGTCATTCATGACCTCCCTGGAGAGGCAAACACTTGGTGAAACAACTCCCAATCAGCAGTGATTTCAAGCCAGCAGCACTGGTCTACCACCACTGGAAATCAATTATTTGTCTAGGTCAGTCTTGAGATCTAGCCACTTACCTCTAAAAGGTGTACATGCATCCTAGCATCATCCAAGAAAATTGAACCTTACTTCTCCTTTAAAAGAATCAGAAGTGGAGCACCGTCACACAGCCCAAAAGGGGACCAACAACAATGAAACAGCAACCAAAAACCAAAACCAAAAAAAACCCCTACAACTTATTCCTCATCTATGGCAAAGCAATACATTCTTACACAAAATTCAGTAATTCTGACTTATGGGAAGAAAATACAAATCTTCCTCTACTTGTGATGGGGTCACATCCTGATAAACCCATCATAACTTGAAAATATCATATGTTGAAAATGCATTTACTACACCTGACCTACCAAACATCCTAGCCCACCCTAGCCTACCTTAAATGTCCTCAGAACACTTACATTATCCACAGTTGGGCAAAATCGCTTAACGCAAAGACTATTTCATAATAAAGTATTCAAAATCTCATGTTAATTGAATATTGTACTAAGCGTGAAACACAGAATGGTTGTCTGGGGACAGAATGGTAGTCAGTGTATCAGTTGTTCGCCCTCATGACCATGGCTGAGTGGGAGCCACAGCTCGCTACCACTGCTCAGTGTCATGAGAGAGGACCGTACTGCATACCGCTAACCCAGGAAAGGATCCAAAGATCCAAAGACCGAAGTCTGAAGTATGGTTTCTATTGAATGTTTACCACTTTCACACTATGGTAAAGTCAAAAAAATCATTAAGTCGAACCATTGTAAGTCAATGACTATATGCACTGCAATTTGCATCTTATAAAAAATGTTTTAATCTAGTAGAGAGAGAAATAACTTGAGTCTTTATTTGGTGTATCTCAGTTCCTATGACAGTCTAGTTCAAGAAGAGTCTTCCAGAAAGAGTGGAAGTTACTAAAAAGGTAGACACGGTTTGCTTACAGTACAGCCAGTCATGTACCGTAATTTTGAGGGTCGATTTAATAATGTTATGGGACAAGCCCTCCCCAAATTGCAAGTGTCCTAAAACCATTACAGAAACTACAGATTGAATATGTTATTAATGAAAGCACCAGAAAGAATAAGAAAATGGTGGAGCTGGTATCTCTATTCCTAGTGGTTCTTTGTCAATCACTTTATTAGGGAAAAAAGAAAAAAAAAAAGCAGTTAACATTAACTTCCATCTGACAGGCTGCAGGGTCCCCAAACTCAAAATTAAAATATACTTGAGGGGCACGTGAGTGGCTGGGTTGATTGAACAGCCAACTTGAGATCTCAGCTCAGGTCACAATCTCATGGGTTATGGGATCAAGCCCCTAGACAGGCTCTGAGCTCAGCAGAGTCTGCTAGAGATTCTCTCTCTCCCTTTCCCTCTGCCCCTCCCCCTGCTCACTCTCTCTCTCTCGCTCTCTCTTTCTCTCAAATAAATAAATAACTCTTAAAAAAAAAATACTGGGGCACCTGGATGGCTCTGTCAGTTAAGTGTCTGCCTTCAGCTCAGGTCAAGATCTCAAGGTCCTGGGATCAAGCCCCGCATCAGGATTCTTGTTCAGCAGGAAGTCTGCTTCTCCCTCTCCCTTTACCCCTTCCCCTGCTCATGCTCTCTTATTCCCCCCTCTCAAATAAATAAATAAAATCTTTTTTAAAAAATAGGAACTTAAAATAATAAAGATACACAATCACATTCCTTACTATTCTGGACCTTATAATTAATAATTATTCATACCTGTGTGTGCTTTTGAACATCTGTCTCCTTACTAGACTGTAGATTCCATGCTAGCCAATTCTATAGCCTATTTGATTAATCACTACCAAGCAGATGCACATTTAATACTGTTAAATTCAGATTTCCTGAATTAATCAGCTCAAGTTAAGTTTAAATTCTAAATAATTAGCAATCACTACCATGCCCCAACACACAAGCACATACACACCTACAAAGAAACTGTAGGATTAAAATATTTATCATCTCTGTGACTTTAATCTCTACAACTTAGTTTAGGTACTAATAAAAGTCAGTAGTTTAGAAGCTTCAAGCTTTAAAATGAAGAATCCAGGGAGACCTGGGTGGCTCAGTTGTTGGGCATCTGCCTTCGGCTCAGGTCATGATCCCAGAGTCCAGGGATCGAGACCGGTGTCGGGCTCCCTGCTCAGCAGGAAGCCTGCTTTTCCCTCCCCCACTTCCCCCGCTTGTGTTCCCTCTCTCGCTGTGTCTCCCTCTGTCAAATAAATAAACAAAATCTTTAAATAAATAAATAAATAAAATGAAGAATCCTTTCACTATTGGGTGGGGGGGGGAACCTAAAAAACTAAAAGACAATCACCACTGACATTTTTTCCTGTCACAAAGCCAATAAAAGCTCATGCCCCAAAAGACATTTTAACAGATTATTATCATGCAAGCAAAATTAAAACATTGATTTAGGCTCATAAATGGAAAACAGGAAAAAAAAAAGATTTATAAATTGAGTCCCCCAAACTAGTCGTTTATAAGATAATTCAAATCTGCCAAAAAAATCTTTGGAAAAATATGTCAGCACACTATAGGTTGCCATTTTGTTCAAGTGTCTGCAGAGTCTCTGCTGACCAGTTAATTCAGCTATTAAAAATGGTACCTCCAAAAGGAAAGGGGAAAGAGAACGTAGAAAGGATAATGTTCTGGAATAAAATTCCTGATCATATTTTAACTGTTAAAAAAATCAACATGCTAAAGTCCCCATTTGAAGCCCCAAGGATCTATTCCCAATTTTAAAATATGCTAAAAAGAAAATACTGCTTTTCAAGGAAAATTTTCAACTATCCTGCTCCCAAGTATTTTTGACTAAGATGTTTCAAGATACAGGTTAGCAAAGAAAGAGGGACTGGTGGTGGGAAAAGAGAGTAACAATAAATCAATAGTGCAGGGATGTCTTACTCCAGTGGCTTTCACACTTTTCGTCAGAATAACTGTACAGTCTTAAAAAGTACTGAGGACTCTAACCAGCCTATAAATGTGGGCCATATCTATCAATATTTACTCTGTTACAAATTGAAACTGGAGAATTATTTAACAGTGCATTGGTTTTAAAACAACAATAAACATACTACCCTGTGTTTTATAAATTAAAAAAAAAATCTATTATTTTCTCCCAAAAAAAGGCAGTAAGAAAAGTGTCATTTTTTCCCATTTTTATAAATCTCTATATGTTTAACTTAGTAGAAAGCAACTAGATTCTCATATATGATTCTGCGTTACAGCAGTCACACCATGTTGCATTGGTTAAAGTACACATAGAAAATACAGTCTCACACACATATGTCATTGAAAGAAGGACCTTGTGGAACTGCTGAGAAAGTCACAGAGAGTCCACGGGATGCTGGACATTTCGAAAACCACTGCCTTATCCTTTAAATGATCACTCCTTCTACCATACCACGCCAGGCAACCAGAGGGCACCTGGTAGCTTAGGATGGACATTTACCTGATACATGACAAAAATGTTACTGTTCTACACGTTTTGAAAACTCATAAACTTCTCTAACAGCAAAGAAGTCAACAGGTCTAATGGTCAAAGAAGAAGGCATTAGGCATTTTGAATGTAGGAATAATCCTGTATGTACACCACTAAATATTTCTTAAATGAAACATGAACCTATGATAAAAAAGGTTCTCAACTGTTCATCTACTTTAGGTTGAACCCAAAATCCTTATGCAATGTTTTAAGGTCAAAACGCCTAACTGAAAAATCATAAGCTACTAGCGATTACAGTCTATTATGTGAAGGGTTCAGAGTAGAAATTCTTGCCTCCAATATATACCTTCTCCTTTCTGTTCTTGGATAAGGCCTTCCATCCCTAGTAACTGATCTGTCTTTCCTTCAGGCACAAAGAAAACAGCTACTCAGAAAAAGGGGTTACAGACCTCCCATCTTAACTAAGGCACCCTCTTTAAGTCAGCATCATCTCTTACAATGTCTCAGGACTATTCTCCTAGGAGATAGAACAGTCCCATGATATTCTACTATAAAAAGGTATACCACCAGAGCAGAACGGAACTGCTTTCCAAATCCCATGGTACTTTTTAAACTCCATTTATAGACCAGACTGACTTCCAGTTAAAGAGCTACTGTTTAGCTCAGTTTCTAACATGTGTGGGCTTGAGACCAAGTTTGGCACTCCTTTTGCTCTTCACAATTTTACAGCTGGATAAAAACCATAGATACATTGCAATACATTAATCTGCCCTGCCCAAAAATAAATAAATAAATCAGAAAATATTTTGACATTGGTCACAGAATAACCAAGAGTATAATATACTTCTACATTCAATTTTTGGAACTCATATTAAATAATCTAATTGATAATCCACTATTAGAATAAAGGATATTTCTAAAGCCTAGACTTAAGAATAGGTAACAACTTGTTATCTATAACGTTGGGGATAAAGGAAAAGTTGTAAGATGAATTAAGATTCTTTCCCATCAGAAAATTCTACAAAATGTTCACTGTCTAGATAACCTAAACTGATTTGCTTTATGCATTTAGTTCAACACATAATTTACTGAGTACTTATTCAATAGGGATTTTCTCAGTCCATTGGGCATCCAGCTCTTGATTTCATATCAGGTTGTGATCTCAGGGTCCTGAGACTGAGCCCTGCATCTGCCTCCACACTCAGTAGGGCGTCTGCTTGAGGATTCTCTTTCCCTCTCCCTCTGCCCCTCCCCCTGGTCATGCACACTGTCTAAAATAAATAAATAAATCTTCTTCTAAAAAAAAAATAGACCAGGTTGTACAACCACTCCTCCCAATTTTAAATGACTTTTACACCATCTACATGTGGGTTGTCACTACTTTTCCACGGTTTTCTTCTTTATATTTCTATACGGTCTATGCTATGCCTTCCACAAGGAAAACAAATTCATTCTCTTTAATATAAAAGGTAAAGGCAGAGCAAGGAATAGGATTAAAGATAATTCTGTTTTCTCTTAGTTTTCTGTCAACATTACATCATTATCACCCAGCAGTAGTGGCACATACTAACCAGCCAGACACTGTGCTTAGAGATCATAAGTGTTATCTCATTTAATCTCTCCCCAGAACACTCTAAAATAATACTCACATTAACCCCATTTTACACGTAACAAAATGGGCGAACAGAAGTAACTTGCTGCTCAAGGACACAAGGTGAATGAAGCTCAAGACCATCTGACCTGAGTTCAGGTCTTACTCAACCACCAGTCACAACCTTTGTTAAACCAGCCAGCCACAGTTCAGCAACCTGCTTTTGTCATCCTTAACATTTTAGCCAAGCTTCAACACATTCTGTGCTTTAACCATCTTGATTTTCCTCTTAGGAAACAATCTTTACTCATGGTTATTTGAGCCACCTTTCAATCACTCCCTCTTTCCATCTCTGTAACCTCAAAATTAACTTCATGTGCTCCGCAACCTCAGATTATCTCCTCTTCCCCTGAAAAAAAGATCTTGATGTGAAAGGAAAACCAAGCCACTCTGATATTGTTCATCAAGTGGTTTCTACCTCCCAACCCCCATCCCACCCTCTGGTCCTCTTGAAGCTCACATCTCGAAATAAAACGAGAAATTACTGGGCGCCTGGATGGCTCAGTGGGTTAAAGCCTCTGCCTTCGGCTCAGGTCATGATCTCAGGGTCCTGGGATCGAGGCCCTCATCGGGCTCTCTGCTTGTCAGGGAGCCTGCTTCCTCCTCTCTCTCTCTCTCTGCCTACTTGTAATCTCTCTCTCTCTCTGTCAAATAAATAAATAAAATCTTAAAAAAAAAAAAGAAATTACTGTAAGTCAGTCAGGCACATTTAGGACAAAGTTAGAACTAGTAAGACAAATTCTGACATAAAAATTTGAGGGAAGGTATACTTAAAACAACTACCTCCAAGTAGGACAAAACTCGCCCGTTATGTACCAATAATTCTGTCTCTTCTATGATCAACAGGGGAAGAGATAACCCAGGGGCAGCTTGCTCCAACTACCTGGCCCTGGGGAAGGGGTGAAAAGAGACATGAGCTGTCGGTTACAGCTACAAAAAAAAAAAAAAAAAAAAAAAAAAAGGAAAGGCTAAACCAAAGCCATCATACCATATAAGTCAGGGTCTTTTCTTCAGTTCACAAATGACCTGTGAAATATTTTTAACACCACGCTGTGTCTGAACTGGCAGTGTGTAAGTTGCCAGGGTTTGGTTTTATATAGACTTCACTGCTGCTGGAGGGTTTCTGGTGGGGTGTTACTTTCAGAATATTAGCATGTAATTTGATCTTCCGCGATAGATGAATACAAATAGCTTCTTGGACAAGTCCTATAGAACTGAAACCCAGCCCCTGGATCAGTTCATCCTGTAGTTAGAGGAAATAATTACAGATTATTTCGGGAAAGAAAGGGTTTCGACTGAAAGAGTTACACTACAAACATTCCAGCTGTGACAGATGGACCCAAGATAAGGCTTGGAAAGGAGGGGAAAAGAACAATATAATCTGTAAGGGGTGGGGGAAGAGGGGAGATGAGGCTTAATTGAATGAAAACAAGTGAAAGGTTTAAGTTAGGCTCACATGTAAGAACCAAAGAATCCCCAGCAAATTTATTTTAATTGCTGTATACAGGATGAAACGGACTTTGCCGTACCCCTACCCAACCTACAGATGATAACCGAGCAAAGCTTCTGAGATTCTGATGTTGTGATCACCCGCTGCAAACCTTACTGGTGTCTAAAGACAAGGTTTTATTTTCACACGCTTGACTAGATGGAAACCGTCCCTCATTTTCCACTTCATTCCCTCTGTATCAAATAGCTGTGGCTCTCCTGCTTTGTTTCAGCTGATAGGACCCTATCATCTCCCAGCTGTTTTGTTATATTCTGCTGGGCAGCTCCGGCCTCATGCCTCTCCCTCCAGTTCATACACTGTGACTGGAAAAAAAAAAAAATTTTTTTTTTTTTAACCTAGAGGTAGGAAAGACCGTGTTATTCCCCACCCCCACAATTCATGGATGCCCAACTGTGGAGTCCACCTAAAATCCCACTTCCTCTCTAAGTCCTCAGTCAGATGATGCCTTGGCCCCATCTTCTCATTTCTATCTATGCCTGAAGTTTCCCCTTTCACCTAATAGTGCAGACCTCTCTACCCCTCCCATTATGAGAAAAAATGGTGTTTCAGGCACCTACCATCTGACACAACTGTCCCAATTTTAAGACTAATATGATTAACCTATAATAATTTAAAGGCGGGTTGGGGGAGGAGGATTAAATTAAAAAAGATGTAAGTACCAGGGAGGTATCTCTCTCTCTCTCTCCCTCTCTCTCTCTCTCTCTTTTTTAATGGAAGACACTAGAGCATATTTCTGTGGAGGTATTAAAAAAAAAAAACTTTATACACTAGCTTGACCAAAGCCTTCCTTCTCATCCACACTACCTACATACTCAAGCCCATTCCTGCCTCAGACCTTCCCATCCCCGCCCCACATTATATTACCCTGCCATTATCTTCTTGATAGCACTTAACACTGTGAAATCTGTTGCTGATTTATTAGTTCATTGATTTTTATTATGTTCCCTCCCCTCCCACTCCTCCTTCCCCACACATCAAAATATAAGTAGCATGAGAGTAAAAATTCTACCTAGCTCATGGCTACATCGCCATTCCTGGCACATACTAGGCATTCCATATAAATTAAAACACATTAACTTTAACTTCTTAGTCTATGCTACACTTGGATTTAGGTGGGGAGAGGGAAGTGAGGTTTAAGGAACTATACACAGGCTGGGAAAGAAATGACGGGGGGAGGGGAGTGCTCCTCATCATCAATTTAATATAGTAGCAACCAGGTATTTGAGATAAATTAAAAGATATCATTTGTAACTTGGATTTCAGTTTTCAAGGGTGTCATCCAAGAGAAGCAGCCAAACCAAAAGACGGCTGGCAGACTCCGGGTATACCAGACAACTCCCTGGTGGACAATATCCCATTTGGAAAGGACGGCATGGATCTCCCAGAGCCATCCCCAGTGACCTCTGAGACAGCTTCTGTAGCTTGAAAATACATCTTCTACAAGTCAGAAATTGACATATTATCTCCTCCTCCCACCCCCAGTCTTCTAACAGTTATTGATGCTATTTGGAAAGCCATGCTTCCATGCCTATTAATAACCTTCAGGAAAGAACCCCAAGGAAGTGTCAAGAGAAAAACAGATCTGGCTGGTGGAAGCCAAAGACTCAATCAGAGCTACAATTAGCAATTAATATATTTGAACAAAAAGAAAGTTGTAACATCTTCTGAATCATATGTTATCTGTCCAGGAGGCTTAAAACAAAACACTTTGCCAGTGAATTCGAGATATGTTTAATCAAGAACACTGGTCCTTACAGAGAAGAAAACTTTTGGAAGACTCCTTTATCTACTTAAATAGACCAGCACCAGCTACCATCTATCTACATACACATCAATGGTCCCAAAATTCCTGAAGGAATTTTGCCTTCAAGGTTGGTATCATTACACCTTTATAGTTATTTACATCTTTATGAAGTTTCTTCAGGTGACACCTCAAAGAGCAACTACCTCAATCTACTCTAAATAACGGAATAACTAATTAACAATCTTTCAAAAGACTTCTCTCAGTGGTCAGTCTTTCTCCTCCCCCCTCCTCCGACTAGAATGTGATTAATGGAATTCTCTCACAACTTAGCTCAAAATATGCTTTTGCCAGTCGAGCAGCTAAAGCAGAATCAGATAATTGCGGTATGACTCAACAAATGCACAGCTGTTCATTTAAATATATCCATCAAAAGTATAAATACGATCATGAGAAAGAAAATGAACTGTGTACACAGGGTCAGTGTACAAGCTGAACGGGTTAGCACTGAAGTAACCACAACAGAAAACAAGAAGGAGATGGGACTGAGAAAGATTCTGCATACCAGCTAGAAAGAGACCACAGAACTGATGTAACTGAAAAACCACCTGCCCAACCCAAACACTCAACTGGCCTAAATAAGAAATTAATGGCAAGTTAAAAGTAAAAATAAATGTGCTCTACTATGTGGGGAGAATGAAACAAAATCTAGGAAATGGCTGACACCCCAAGTACTCTGAGGTAGAAAGCCCACGGGGTAGAAATGAGGAACCCAATCTGTTATTAAAAACAAAACAAAGACCCTAAGGAAGAGGAAAACAGGAGGAACAGGATTCTCGCTAGGTCCTCTCTACACAACCTTCAAAGACTGATTATGAAATCATGAAATGCAGGAATCACTCCACTTGTCCCAAAGCAAATCACTGAAAAATACCACCCCATACCAGGCAACATTTGTTAGAGGTTCTATGTACATGTGGGTGCCATCTGAACATGAGGAAAAGGAAACCAAGAAAAGGAAAACAGAGAATATGAAGGGGGGCCAAGGGAGCACTGAATAAGGGAAAAAAGTGCCTAATCAGCCCCACAGATCCCATTCCTTCCTTGTTCCACAGGGATGGGCCCAGAGACCCATCAGAACATGAGAAGCAAAGGCACTGAAAAGACATGGGAGCTTCTCCTTTTTTAATATGTAACTCAAAATAATAAATAAAACGAATATCTAATCCATGAAAATGATTTCCAAGCTTTCCCTGAACTATCAAAATCAAGTTCTTGCCGAAAAATCATCTCTCTGGTAGTGGGGGCTCATGCTTAGCCTGACTACTCAATCATCTTGCCAGGGAACCATTCATGTTCTCCATATTTACAGGCAAACCTCTCAAATTATTATAAGTGACAGTTATTTCAACAACTACCAACAGCCTCAGCCCCTAGTCCTCCCACATCTACCCTCTTCATCCTTCACAGAAAACTTTCTAGAAAAAGCAATCTACACAGCTCCTTCCCCATCCTCCCTCTCCTGTATCCAGTCCATCACCAAAGTAGCTCTTTGGATCTGTAAGGGAGCCTCTTCAAAACGTGGACTCCTAAGCCTCAACCCAAGATTTTGATTTGACTGACGTGAGATGGGGTCTAGGAACCCCCAAACCCACAGCAATTCAAGGGGTTCTGAGAATGCTGAAGGTGGGCTCACCTGCCCATCTAATGATCCCCTTCTGCCCCTGGGTTCCTCCCTGGTTGGGATTCAGAAGCTCCACTCTCTCTGGATCTTTACTTTTATGGTTTGGACCTTCTCAGTTTCCTTGGATGAAGTGTTCCTCTTCTGCCACTCATCCCTTAAATCTTAGTTTCCCACAAAGGATCACATTTCAGCTCACTCTTCATTCAAGATGGTACCCAATTCCTTAGCTTCAAGACCACTGTGCTGAGCATGAGCCACCACACAGAGAATGGAATCACCTATTCTTTACTCATATCCACCCCTCCCCCACCCCATCAAATCCTTATTACCTTCTTCTCCTACCGCATGTCCTTGTCTTTTCATTGTTTATAAAATTAATTTAAAAAAACTGTATTACAGATATTTCAAATTACAAAGAAACTGTAAAGTATTAAAAAAAAAACCTATTTTGACCTCTCAGTTTCAATTATAAAGCACCATCCTACCACTCGGTTTGAAAAATAAGCCAACTTATTTCCTCTATTCTGCCCATTTTCTTCCTGAGGTAGTTTAATGAGAATCCCAGATGTCACATCATTTCACCCACAAATTCTCTCACAAATAAGGACTTTTTCTAAAGACAACGATAAAATCAACACCTCACCTAACAAAAGTAAAAGTATTCCCCCTCCAAATATCATCTAAAAGCTAATCAGTATTTAAATTTGCCCAATTTTCAACTATAAGCATCTCCCACACTTACCCACCCACCCCACCCCCCGCCAAAAAAAAATTGCAGGAAGAATGGGAACAGCATACTAATAAGTTGTTTTCATTGCTTTTCAGTTATTGTAACGAGGGGTTGAGTGTTAGGATTGTGGCAGTATTGAGAATACTCTGTATAATGTGGCAAAAAGCTAATGAGTTACTGTTTTACATTCAAATTCTATCATCTCCTGCTGTTTCGGAGAACCAGAATTATCCATGTGAAATACAGGTAATAACAGAGAAGTTAAGTAAGAACCTGATCACCTGATTTTGAAGTATCAGTATGAACTCATGAAATATTTTATATGTAGTTATCCTCTGTCCACTAAAAGGCCTAGAAACAATGACCTACCAGCAGCAATAACTATGACTGGTACCCAGAGAGTGGTGTTAAAACACTACTTCCCACTAAAAGAAAAAGAACAAGTTGAATTGAACTATGAGGTTGCAACCACCAAATCCAGCCAGTAGGAAATGAGAGGTCAAATGGATGGGTTCTTCAACAGACAAGCTAAAAGGAAAGGAAAGGGCTGCAGGGGGAATCTGACGCTTAAGAGACTTAACAAGACATAAAAAAGACTAAAGTACAGTGGCTAGCTATCCATACACGGGTGATGAACCCATAAAGAACTGCAACAGAGCAATTACTCGGAAGTCAAGAAAGCAGTGACTGACTTCTTGGGGGAAGGGGGATGGCTATGTCTGGCATGGGACACACCAAGGGCTCGAGGGAGCCTGTTCATACTCTGTCTCCTGATCTGTGTGGTGGTCACAAAAAATATTCACCTTACAGTAATTGACTAAGCTATGTATGCTTTGTATGGATATCTGTATTTGTGTCTTATTTTACAATAAAAAGATAAAAAGAGGTTTAAAAAACCTCACACATAAAAATAGACATGAATATTCTGTAAAATGGAACTTTAAAATTCTGTCAAAGGAAATTTAAATATGAAAATGTTGCAAAATCAAACTATCCCCATCAAGGTAAAATACACATAATAAGCTCCAAGAGTTCAAAAACTGTAATCCTGGTACACATATGGGCAGAGAGATCAATGAAACTTAATGGATATCCCCAAAACAGACCAAACTATATACGAGAATGTAGAATATGAAAGAAATCGAAGAAGAAAAGTTGGCACTAGTCAGTAAAATTGGAAAAAAATAGCCAATGTGACAAAGACCACTGATCTTCCACTAAAATTCCATCTTGGCTGCTTCTTGGGTACATGCTGACCTGCAGAGACCGCACTCCCCACTCCCCTTGCAGATGTGCCCCAAGACTAAGCTCTCACCAATGGCAGTAGAAGTGGTGTGTGTCCAGCTTCCGATCACTTGCCCTGGACTTTCTCCTTTGTCCTTCACACAGAGGGAGCCCAGGTATGGTGCAATCCATCTATGACCATGCAGATAACTACAGTGACAACTGAACAGAAGGAACATGTCTCAATGACTAGTGGCTATGGGAGGTTCTGCTAACCTGGTTTGCTCACATGGACTGTTAAGTGAGAAAAAAATCAACTTCTATGTTCTTTGAACCATAGCATATCCCTTGGTTACAGCAACTCAGGCTTATCCTAATAAATAGAGCACCTAGAGAAAAATTAAGTTGGATTCATACCTAACATTCCAGATGGATCGAAGATTTAAACCTGAAAACCTAACCACAACACGACATCCAAGGAACCATGAGATAGGTTTTAAGCCACAGAAAGTTTATCTGTTTAGCTCTACAAATCATTGTGAACATCTGTTACCGTCTCTTCCACTACAAGGTAAGCTCTATAGAACAAGAACTGGGATCGGTTTTCTTCACTATTCTATATACTGCTGCCTAGAACAAGTGCCTAATACCTAAAAGGCATTCCATAAGTAGCTATTGAATGAATAAATTGGGAAATTTAAGTGTGCTAATTTTTAAATAATCTGCACAGCAAAAAAATTCTTATTTTTGTACAAATGACAACATATAAATATCATATATTACACTTAATTTTGTTAATGCGCAGGAGTTCCTCTAAACTGGTAATAGAAAGATCAATGATCCAGTGGGAAAACAGACTAAGGACACAAACACAGGGAAACACAACAGGAAATACAAATGGTCTTTAAAATTATGAAAAGATGCTCAATGTCAATGAAAATAAAAATGCAAATTAAAGCTACATTAAACTATCATTTTTCACCTATCCATTTGGCAAAGTAAAACACCTTTGACAATCATACTGTGATCAGCAAAAGTATGAGGAAACAGTGTTCTCACCCACTGCTGTTGAAATCTAAAACTTTGGGGCACCGGGGTGGCTCAGTCAGTTAAGTGTCTGACTTCAGCTCAGGTCATGATCCCAGAACTCTGTCATCAAGCCCCATGTCAGGCTCCCTGCTCAACAAGTAGACTGCTTCTCCCTCCCCCCACTGCTCATGCTCTCTGTCTCACTCTCCCTCTCTCAAATAAATAAATAAAATCTTAAAAAATAAATAAATAAATATAAAACTTTGCAAGCTTGATGAACAGAGTAAACTGGCAATAAATTTCTACCAAATTTAAAATGTTTGAAACCTCTGACACAGCAATTCTACTACTAGAAGTGGATCTTATAGATATGCTCATAAACATGTTTGAAATGCTATCTGCACAAGGTTATATTCCCTAGATCCCCGTTCATAATAATGAACAATAGACTAGAAGTCATCTAGGTGGCCATCAACGTACCGCTGGTTAAATAAATTATAGCACAGGTCCACAGGGGAATACTAGGCATCCATTAAAAAAAAAATGCAGTTTTAACATAGAAGATCTTTCAAGAAGTATTATCTCGGTAAAAAATGGCACAAAACAGTGTATATTGTTACCATTAGGGTTTACACACACACACACAAACACACACACACACACACACACACACACACACACACACACACACACACACACACACACACACGGGCGCCTGGGTGGCTCAGTTCTTTAAGCGTCTGCCTCTGGCTCAGGTCATGATCCCAGGGTCCTTGGATGGAGCCCCTCATCAGGCTCTGCTCAGCAAGGAGTCTGCTTCTTCCTCTACTGCTCCCCCTGCTTATATTCTCTCGCACTCTCTCTCTGTCAAATAAATAAATAAAATCTTTAAACACACACAAACACACACACACAAGCCTGCAATAATCCATAGGCTATGCGCTGGTATATTATATATGCCTTGAAATCTCCAAATGCATACACAAAAAATTGTAACAATGCCTGACTCTAGGAAGAACAACTGAACACTTGGGAGATGGGAGGAGTGAAACTTATTTTTTCACACTTTTGTGCCTTTTTAATCTTACAAACAGTGATTATATCACCTTCCTAAAAATAAATATTTTATAAAGAAACAACAATAAAATATTCATCCCCAACCCCAGATATCTGAAAACTTCTCTGGTGATTCTCACTGTCAAACACACTAGGGAACTACTGAGCTGAACCATTTTAACCCTGTTTCATAATTAAGAATCACAGGGTTAGCAATTAACAAACACCACCATCTCCTCCTCCGTCAAATAAATACATATGCGGAAAAAAGTCAGTCTCTTAATTCCATCCCTGTTATTCATTACTTCCTCTTAAAACTAATTCAACCTCATGCCACCTTAAATGGGCATGAAAATCTCTCAAAATGCTCCAAGGATGGTAGCCAGAACCAACAACTATACTAATATATTAACACAGCCTAGCGCCAAAGAAGTTCCTTCCAGGCACCCAGAAGATGAAAATCGGACATAAGTGACACCTCGGCAACAGCCCAGAGCTGTGTATCACGTGCCTTGGAAAACAAAAACTCACATCATTAAGACTAAAAAGTCCAATGTCAACAGCCGTGGCTTTTGTTTTCTCCCTCATGTGAAAGGTCTACCCCCGCATCCCCCTTTAAATTATAGGCTAACCCCTCACTTGAGGACTGGTTATTATGTTACAGCCTTATAAGGAACACTAAGTAGTCATTATTTAGACTGAGATTCTGCTTAAAAGGGAAAATGTCCACAGTTTATCAAGAGGAAGGAAAAAGCAAGTTGTAAAACAAAATGTGTAGTCATGTTTGTCAATTTTTAAACATAATTAATATGCAGATTTTATATGTAATACGGTAAGATTTGTGTAGGGAAAGTATGTGTTCCAAATTAGTAGCTATGGTAAAAGAGGAAGGCAGGGAGGAAATTTTCCCCGTTTATATGTCTGTACTTTATACTGTTTTGTACTATTTGAAATTAAATAATCAAGGAGCGCCTCAGTGGTTCCTTCGGTTCAGCGGTGCGCTTTGCCTGGGGTGGTGATCTCGGGGTCCTTCGACTGAGACTGAGCCGCAAGGGGCTCTCTGCTCAGCAGGGAGTGTGTTTCTCCCTCTGCCTCTGCCCATCCCCCTGCTCCTGCTCTCTGTCTCTCTCAAGTAAATAAACAAAATCTTTGAAGGGGAAAAAAAAAGTGGCTCTTTTTTAAGGGGAAAAGAATGGCAGAAGTATTTTATATTTATTGATAGTTTTTGAATAAACTGGCCAATGGTAAAGAATAACTAAGCAGCTTTCCCCCCCCCCCCAAAATAAAAAGAGAGAGAAAGAGTGAATCCCACCCTCAAGGCAATGGAAGAACTAAGTACAATTAGGCTAGAGTTCTACCCTTTTTATACCGGATTCATATAAACCAACAATATGATCACTGTGGCTAAGAATTTACCGTGTTAGATTTGATCTCTGCCAAAGAGCATTAAAAGAGGTGATTTGTTGAAATGGCTTTAGGGCGGGCTCTGGCAACGATGCTCGCTCCCGGGGAAGCTGACTCAGCTACCTTAGAGCCGGTGCCCAGTCATGTCTTCCCACAGTCCCTCCGGCTGTGTGCTAGGGTTCCGAGCTAGGCTCACTCGTTCACCGGTCACTGTTCACCGGAGACTAAGGCAGTGGGAGGTGCTCCTGGAGTCATGAGAAGTCCTCCAGGAGTTCTGCTCTGGCGATGTGACGCTCCCAAGCGGCTCGGGGCTGCAGAGGGGAAGAAGGAAAACCAGCTGAGCAGAAGGAAATTCTGCAGTTGTGAATGTGCTAGCTGAAGGAAGTGCACACTTGACAAGCCTTTCCACGGGGACCACGAAACTAAGGCCAATTTACAACTGAAGCAAACATGGAAGGGGTTGAAAAACAATGACGTGCAGCATGTCAAGGTCACAGATCCGTGCTGGTCTTTAAATATTTTTCTAAATGACACAAAATCCAAGATCTGCAGTTGGTAAATTTCAAAATCAAGTTCCTTTAAAGCCATATACCATGGACTCTAGCCAATTACACAAACAAAAAACAATGGCTTTGCATATATTAACTATATATACTTGGTTAAAAACAAAAGACATTTGAACAGTACACAAGTACAGAATGAAAGTCCCCCTGCAGACTCCCGCTCCTCCTAGAGACACCCCATTGTCCCAGAGGAACCAGTTTCTTACGTGTCCCACCCAGAAATGACCTGGTTTAGGTCCACTTTCAACCACCATTCTCGGCTGGAGACAGAACTAGTTCAAAGGCTCGTAAAACAATGGTGGGGAGGGAGCACCAAGCGGAAGGGAAGGGGCTCTAGATAACTAACAAAAAACACAAAGCCACCCAAGCTCCCCTTTCCTTTAGGAAGACTTTAAAAACATCAACATTTGCCAAAGGAAGAGGAAACTTTTATTAGAACCAAACTTTTCCATTCAAATAACTCACACAAAACACTGAAGAATTTACTCCTTTCAAAAAACAGCACCTTTGTTTTTTAACCTCAAGGAACATTCTGCCAAGAAAACGTTCATGTAAATAAATTTAAATGCAAACAAACCCAAAAGTCAACATTCCTAAATAATTATTTGGAAGGAAAATCAGACCCCTGAAATTTAAGGGAAATGCTTTACAAGTAATATCAAATCCTTCCTTGCTTCAGTTTAAAGTAAGGCTCATAATCAATTTGAAAAGACAGTCTAGACATGTAAAAGGCACACTAAAAATAAGACGACAATAATATCCCCCCAAAATAGAAAGGTCAATCAGAAATTTCACATTTGCGGCAATCACTTAGTGAAGTTAGAGAATAAAAATCCATTTCTAAAGTGGACATCTTTAAAAACAAACTCATTAACTAAGCAGCAAACACAACCTCCAGTTTCAGAACAAACTGCTAAAATCCTGGTATTTTCTGAGAGGTGGGGGCCAGAGAAATTTGGCAGACTGACACTGAGGTTGCCTTCCCCTATGCCAGATCTATGTTTTAGTAGGGGGCCATTGCTAAGCTGCCCTGCCTAGGGCTTACCAAGTTATAGGTACTATCTGGAAGGGGGGGGGGAGCTTTAGAGAGCAAAAAGATAAGGAAACACTGGTGCATATTTCTCTGATTCTTTCAAAAAAAGAAAAATCAGAAAAACTGTCAGAGCTCGACTTTTTAATTACAAAGGTGCTCCTATTTCCTTTCCAACTTCCAGCCCTACCTATTACCTTCACTGCATGGAATTCCTTCAAGACCATGCTCTCCCGCCTCTGTTCAGCCTTCTTTAATGATTCTTTCATTCTCCAGATCTTTCCATTCTGGCTCCTCTGGCATTTATATTCTATATGACTCAACCTGGCATTTAATCCTCTGCCTTGAACTAGGTTTGTCTCAAAACCAATTTAAAACTAGGAAAGAATCACGTATTATCCTTCTACTGTATTATTTCTTCCCAGTACCTAACATACAGCTGGTGCTCAAGAGTTACTAGATAAAACTCAAGTCTTCAAATTAAACATAATTTAATATTTGTTTTAGAATTCATCAGGTTCTCAAACAACCCATGGATTGAAGTCAAAACTGTGGTGTACTACAAGGAAGAACAGGTTGGTAAAAACGGAGCCAAAGTATCTAGAGCACATTCCAGGTATTTAACTCTTAAATGTTCTACACAGGACCCATCTCCACACAAATACACTTCATGCCAATAGGCAAGCTTGGCAGAACCTGAAAGGCAGTGGAAAGCAGTTATGTTCAAAACCCCAACAATGTTTAAAAAAACAAAAACAAACCAAACCAAAAGAGATGTGCACCAATTAAAATCAGTGCTATAAAATAAGTATCGAAGCAGCAAATTCCAGCAACTTGTTGCAGAACGTTCAGTTTTTCCTAAAACCGTAGCCAACTCCTTTGGTTTACTGAGGTTTAACTATTGGTAGCTAATCATGTTGTACAAAAATCTGACCCTTTATAAAGGTTAGAGGCACATTCCTCTCAAGTGGTGGAGAGTAAGGGTAAGGAAGGGGGAAAAAGAGAAAAAAAAGAAAAGTTGTTACTCCAAGTGTGGATTTAACACAGCAGTTATTTTTCTTTAATTCAATTTAAAAGAACATGCATAGTTTCTTAAAAAATATTGTATTATGATGGGACCTGAGTAACAGGCAAGCATAAAAGGTACTTAAACAAGTTCTTGGCAGTCAACAAAGCAGCTAAGCAACAGGAAGAAAAAAAAATTCAGGGCAGATTTTCTCAACTATTTAATTATAACTGCATCCTTGGCCTCTAGAAATTGTAGCTTCCAAATACTGCAGATTTCGAGACACGCATCCCTTGTGATCATTTTACAACACACACAAATTTTGAATCATTGTGTTGTATACCTGATACTGTTACTTGTTATTGTTATTTGCTAATTATACTTCAATCCTGTTTGTCCACCCAGCCGCATAACCCAAATAAACCATGGTGGATCTTGCTGTCAAATTACTCTTAACTGCAATTACTTTAAGACGCAGCATATGGTTGCAAGAACATGGACTTAGAAAAGAGCCAAACCCAGTTTTCCAACCTACATAATGTGATCTTCCCCAAATCACTGAACCTCTGTGAGTTTGTTTTCTTTCCCATGAAACAAGTTAAATGCCTTCCATCTTTGACAGTTACTAATAATGCCAACTTTCATTTAGTGAGCCCTTAGTTCCAGAACTTTGCTAACCACACACTTGCATCATCTGATTTAATCCTAACAACACAAAAATTGAGACGAAGATATTATTCACATTTGAAAGATAAGACAATAATGTTAGAGAGGTTAAGTAAAACTACCCAAGATCACACTTTTTTTTAAAGGATTTTATTTATTTATTTATTTGAGAGAGAGAGCACAAGCAGGGGGAGGGGCAAAGGGAGAGGGATAGGGAGAGGGAGAAGCAGATTCCCTGTTGAGCAGGGAGCCCAATGTGATGCTAGGGCTCGATCCCAGGACCCTGAGATCATGACCTGAGCCAAAGGCTGATGCTTAACAGACTAAGCCACCCAGGCACCCCACCACATTTTTGAAATATGTGGAAAACCCAAGAATCAATTCAAGTTTTGCTGACTCCCAAATCTATGTTCTTAATTGCCAATAAGTAAAATTGCATCTTGACAGTTTGTAAGAATTGCACTCAATGCTCATAGAAAATACTCTTAGTCCCCTCTCCTGTTTTCTACTCCTTAGAATAATAGAAGCGCGAAAGCGCTGTGGTAGGAAAACCAAAAGGCACACCAATCCCAAACAATAATGTAAATCATCTACAAATCACACGACAAATGTCTCTTGTTCTGGCTCTAAAATAATATCGCTACGACCAAGCATATAAATGTCGAGTATCCTTGAAGAATTACCTATTCCAGACACTTGAATATGTGAGAAAGACAGGTATGATCGCTTAGGAATTCCGGAGAAAGGAAATGGGGATATCAGCCGGTTCCCAAGATCCCCAGTCTCCCAGTGGAACAAAACTAGGCCACATGCCCAAGACAACTGATAAACTCGGGGGACACTGGGGAGCAGAAAGAACAGGGAAAGTCATAGAAGCTGAGAAAAAGATAAACGGTGACCGAATCAGGAAGTAGAGGAGCGTGGGGATACAGCAGATCCCCTTCTCCGGGGGTTTCCAAATTCTCAATAGATCTTCATCTTTGGGATTTAGGGGTGAGAAATGCGAATTTCCAGGAATTTCTCCAGAAATATTCTCCCAATTATAGTTCTTCTTAAAATACTTCCAAATATTCTTCAGTCACTATTACGGATCTCCTTTAAAAAGTGTCACATAAGTAAGAAATAATGGTATTTACAAAGAACTGTAGCCTATAACAAATATTCAGATGCTAGAATACGCCAGTGAACATTATTGGGTAGTATTCCAAGAGCTGGCCAAATCCAGCCCGCAGTCTGTTTTGGTAAATAAATGTTTTATTGGAACACAGCCCTACTTGTTCATTTGACGTATAGTCCATGGCTGCTTTCATGCTAAAACAGCACAGCTGATAGTTCTGACAGAGTCCTTATGCCTTGCAAAGCCTAAAACATTTACTATCTGGCCCTTTAGAGAAAAAGTTGCTTGACCCCTGCAATAACCTGCCATTTGAATCTATGAGGGAGGTTAACAGCAGTGCACAGAATCACATGTTGAAATTGCCATTTTAAAGACTTCTTCTGCTTCAGAAACATATTTCTTGGAATACCACGCACAGGATTTGTATACAATATGCTATGTATATAAACTTATTTTATTTGCAAGGATGACTCACCAGTAGCAGCAGACAGGGCCACAAACACATATTTATAACGTAGCAACAGCTACACGCAATCACGACCAATTCTCTCCTCTGTGCTCCTACCCTGTCCTGGCTCTGGGAAATGTCAATTTTATCCTTCACTCCACAGGCTCCCATTCAACTTGACATCAGTGGATTCCTTGGATCTACCACCGTCTCTATGTTAATTGTCTCATTCTCACAGGAGAACTGAAACACTTTTTCCCATTTACCTGATTTCTTTTTTTTTTTTTAAGAAGAACAAGAATTGCAAGGACAAAGGACAGAAGGTACAAACTAGTTGAGTTAACCTCCTTTTTTATTTTATTTATTTATTTGACACACAGAGAGAGATCAGATCACAAGCAGACAGAAAGGCAGGCAGAGAGAGAGAGGAGGAATCCCAGGACCCTGAGATCACGACCTGAGCGGAAGGCAGAGGCTTTAACTCACTGAGCCACCCAGGCGCCCCCCATTTACCTGATTTCTTAACTGATTATTTGGGCAATCTGGAAAGACATAAAGTTCCCAAGAAATCCTGGGAAGGAACTCTGCCATGGAAATAACTATTCTCTTCAGGTGTATGGAGACTGAGTAGAGATCAAACCCCCGGACTTGTAAGGGATAGGAGAAAAAGAGTTGAGCACAGGAGGCAGAAGGAGGGAAAACAAAGTCTTCAGGATGTTTTAAGGAAAAGACTAACGTCTGTCTCAAAGACTAGAGAGAAGAGCAACCTAAGTGGAGATGAGATGAAGATGAAATTTCCTAGTGCTATGGCCCCAATATTAGATTTAAGGCCCAAATATTAGAGCACCTTTGTCCTTCCAGAATTTAAGTTATAATTTGGCTGAGATGAGAGATAGTCACTGTGCATTATGACAGGAGTGAGTGTCATCAAGCACCA
Organism: Ailurus styani; assembly: GCA_002007465.1. Lineage (NCBI taxonomy): Eukaryota > Metazoa > Chordata > Mammalia > Carnivora > Ailuridae > Ailurus > Ailurus styani. The sequence continues at coordinate 2,321,870 of LNAC01000104.1, read as the reverse complement.
AACTATTCCTAAAGATAACCTGCTTATAGCTTATAATCTCAAAACCCTCATCTAAAGTGGCTGGGTGGCCCACCAAAATCCCATTTATCCATCTGTCCAGCCAAAGATTAATTTTTTGTCAGAAATACAAAGCATAAGGACCAAGGGTGAAACTCGAGGGAACAAAGGCATTGGGATATGGCAGCACCAAAAGGCGTCCAGGCTTGAACCAAGGAGTCCTGGGTTGAATCCCAGCCCTGCCAATCATGTAATCTTGGGCCAACTGTCTGGGCCTCAGTCTCTCACAGGCAAAAGGGGCATCATGACTTCCTTGCAGAGTTGCCACATGTGAAGTCCACGGCCTACGGTGGGTGCTAATAAATGGTAGCTATTATTGTAAACACAATATTTAAGGAGGAGGTATAAGAAGAAGAGAGAGTGAGAAAAACATTACGTTCAATCATTTGAAAATGCTGTAATCTGACCATTTTGCCTCATAAAAATAGCAATTTTTAAATATATATTATAAAGGGATCTGTAGGGAAGCCTGAAAGGAGACAGCATGAAAGACTAATACCCCATCCTCATTCCCCAACTGGTGGCAGCTTAAAAGAAATCCAGACACCAGATGGGAAGGCTGCAGACGAAAATAGAATACCCCTTAGTCAACTCCTCACTAGAGAGGAGGTGTGACTTCAGGGAAGAGAAGATTCAACAAAAGACAGACAAACACACACACCTCACTCCTAGGTAGCCCACGTAACTTGCTCCTTCTCTCTTGCCTTTTCCATTCCTGTCCTGTCCTGTCCTTTCGTTATTTCTGTCCCTAGGCAAAGCCCAATGGTGTCTCGTTAACCAGCTAGGAAAGGAAATAGCATTTCTGCTCAGTTGACACTACCAATTGCCCAGCAAGCCTTTGGTAGGCCTTATAGTGCAGTTGGTAGCTTGATAAAGAAACCCAAAGGATCTGGGATTGTCTGGCTGGCTCAGTCAGTTAAATGTCTGACTCTTGATCTTGGCTCAGGTCTTGATCTCATAGTTGCAAGATAGAGCCCCGTGCTGGGCATGGAGCCCACTTTAAAAAAAAAAGAAAAAGAAAAAGAAAAAGAAAAAGAAAAAGAAGAAAGAAAGAAAGAAAGAAAGAAAGAAAGAAAGAGAGAAAGAAAGAAAAAGAAAGAGAAAGAAAGGAAGAAAGAAAGAGAAAGAAAGGAGAGAAGGAAGGAAAGAAGGAAAGAAGGAAGGAAGGAAGGAAGGAAAGAGAAATCCAAATCCAGTGGATCCATTGCATTTTCCCTGTTATTTTTCTGTCTTCCCTTCATACTGTAGGTGTTAATTTTTTCAAGTCCTTTTAGCCCTCCCCCAGCTAATGGGTCTATGGTTGATTCATGGCGTCATGTCAGTTCCTAGATGTGACCTGAGTTTCAAGACACCCCACTAGCCCAAACCAAACTAGCTCCATTCCAGCTATCTCTAAACCTCAGAAAGGTTCTAAGTGAGAAATCACAACACCCTATGTACAGAGGTATGAACTACAGGTAGAAGTAAGAATGGAGGAACATGTCATTTCTTCCTTCCTCCCAACCCATACTCTCGAAACAGAATTAGACTTCCCTAATTAGATTGCTTTTCTCAGTCTGTTGGGTCAGCTTTCACGAATGTAAATCCAATTTCTGCAGCACCGCCACAATCCCCATTACCGTGTTTCATCTGTTGTCTCAAAGTAATGTGGCAATCCTTGATGATTACCCTCACATATAAAACTATGGAGGCTTTCATCAGCTGATGATCTCAAAGCACTTTTACAAGAGTTTGCAGGGATGCCTCCCACGTGGGCCAGAACCAGACTTTCTGGTTTTCTAATGGGGTGTCTGGCATTTTGTTTCTCCTAAGCTTTACTCCGGAGTTCCTGTGTTTATATCCTCACTAGATAGACATTAGCAAAGCTTCAACAGGGAAGCTTCTTGGAAGTAGAGACTCTGTGTATCCAGTATCCCACTGTAACCTCCATAACCTGGTCTAGACCACACCAGACCTACCTTCAATATTTGTGGAATGAATGAACCTTAAAATTATAGAAACATCCAAAGCATTAACAATTTCAACCTCATAAACTTGGTAACCTAAAACTTCTCTATCACTAAATGGCTAAGCTTCTACCCTAGACTTAAATTCAAAACAGTTCAAAATGTACTAAAAACTCTTATTTGAGTGGAACAGGCTAACATAAAGAAACGTATAAAAATTGTAGAAAAAATACTATTTCATAAAAGCAGTCCTCACTTTAGAATGGTAATAAGTTTTCTTAATACATTTATTAACTAAACATCTCCAAAATAAGGTTAAGTTTTTCAAAACTATATCTATAGAAATTTCCAGAAACACTGATAAGGCTACAGCAAAACAGAAGAAGACAGAACTGAAGCTTTTAAAAATCATTCTTCCCATGCCCTCTTAAAAATATTTATGCCAACTACCAACTGAAATAAAATTTTCACCAGATTCCTCTCCCTAATTAAGGTTCACTGAGAATAAACAGAATAAAAGGCAATCAACATTCTTTTTCTAATTGTTTGGTTTAATGTATTATTTGCCCACAGGCACATAGGCATTTCCAAGTTTAGGCAGGGAAACTGCTTGTCCCCGGTGTGCAGAAGAACAAGGAAACAAACAATAAAAGACCCAGTAGGGCTCCTGGATGGCTCAGTGGATTAAAGCCTCTGCCTTCGGCTCAGGTCAAGATTTCAGGGTCCTGGGATTGAGCCCCGCATTGAGCCCCACATCGGGCTCCCTGCTCGGTTGGGAGCCTGCTTCCTCCTCTCTCTCTGCCTGCCTCTCTGCCTACTTGTGCTCTCCCTCTCTGTGTCAAATAAATAAATAAAATCTTTTAAAAAAAAAAAAAAGACCCAGTAAAGTTAAAAAAAAAATTTTAAGTGAACAGTATTGTTATGGCTTTCTTTTCTTGTTGCTACTGTTTGTGTGCATGTGTATATATTACATATCCACGTCAGACAAGCTATACATTTTCTAAGTAGTTGTCAGTCCTGCAACAAGTTATCTGAAAAACTAACCTGAACTTCTTAAGGAGATAAATAGTATCTTATTTATCTTTAAGTTTCATAATAATTGGGGGAGCATCCCTTCCATACTAATCGACAAATACTTGCTGATTGATGAACAGTGACAGTAATTTATGATTAAAGTCAAGAATCCAGATGACTTCGGGTCTACCAGAGATCGAGTGGCCTTGAACATTACCGTTCTTCCAACTTTGCTCCATCATGTTGATGGGATGATTGCAGGGAGTCATCAAGGTATGGTAGAGAAAACACTGACCTGAGGAGCTAGATGTGTCCCTACATCACCAGTTGGGTGACACGGGGAAGTCGCTCTTCCTCTCTGGTATCCATTTTCCCTAATTGTAAGTTGAAAATGGTGGCCCAAGTTGCTAAGTTTCCCTCCAGCTCAAAAATTCTGTTTATTTCTTTTACAATCACTAGAAGGATTCCTCAAGAATCTTGCCAAAAAAGGCTCTGTCTTTAATTAAAAATGGTTTTCCAATCTACTCCTGTACTGAGATGGCATACAACCCACTCGTTTAAAAAAAAAAAAAGGTAAAAAATAACAGTTTTCATTTAATTCAGCCATTGAGTTCCTAACTCATAGAGGTTTGCTTTTAATTTAATTTGCTTACCAATAATCTGTTTGCCAACTAAAGGATAATTGAGTAAGAAAATGCACAAAAGGAAGTAGAACAGTGTTGGAGGGAGGGAGGACATTCAAGAACAGTCTCTCAAGGGGCACTTCCCAAGACAAGGCATCTAGATTAACAAAACTAAAGTCAGCATGTCCACCTCAGCCACCACCCAAATCTGCCAGTCTTCCTTTCCGTCCTGTTTCATGCAATGGAACCACCAACAAACCTGGATGACAAAGTTGGAAACCAAGGGGTTCACTTTACGAACACCACCACTGCCTTTGTTCCAGCTCTTACGGTCTCCCACCAGCAATACTTCCAACTGCCTCCTTGGTGAGGTCCTCTGGGTACCTGCCAACAGTGCAGTCAGCACCCACTGAGCTGCCTCTTCTCTACTTAACCATCAATGGCTCTCCTCAGCATGAACAGAATCCTGATTTCCATGACTGGGCCTGAGACCTTTCCAACCTCATCCAGTTATCACCCTACAGGTGCTCTGACCCTAACAGCACCCCGAAGACACCACAATCTTATTCACCTCCTGCCCTTACCCTTGTCCCCTCAAAATGTCTTTTTCCACCTGTCAAGTCCCTATGCTTCAAGATCAGCTCACAAATCACCTCCTGATAGAAGCCTTCCCTGCCCCCACGCCTACACCCTGTCTGAGGTACACGTACCCTCATCTGCTGTTCCCAAACTTAATTATCATGGCACCTAAAAAGTATTTTTTTTTTCTTCGCTGCCTAGTGAGTCTATGATTCCTTGAAGGAGTATTTTTTTCATCTCTGAAACATCAGGGACACTCTTATAAATAGATCCTTAATACATGTTGATAGATGAATGGGTGAACCCTGATAATGGATTCAAAACATAAGAGGGGTTCTCCAAAGGAAATATGAACAATAAAATTTGAGAAGTAACTATGCTAATGGGAAAAAAAAAGGCGGTAGGTCTACCAGCATCCACTTTTAGTGTTGTCATGGTTTTTANAAAAAAAAAAAAAAAAAAAAAAAAAAAATCCCAAACTCTAAACTATAGAAACTAAGAACTGAAGTGTTTCTTATTTCACACAAAAAGACAATGTGTAAACTAAATGTATATACTAAACCATAGTTTCCTACTGACTCACATATATATACAGGGAAGTATCCCCTACTCTCATACTTTAGAACATAATCTTTTTCTAAATTATATAGAAAAGTAACTTGAGAACAGCAGTTGAATACCACGCTAACACTGTAATATTACTGAAAACTAAGATGCTGTCAGTAAAATGTAAGAAGGAAGATGCTTCATCTTATAAGAAAAACATTCGTTGTTTTTTTTTTTCTCCCAGAAATTATTCCCAAGACGGTCCCTCAGAGCCAGACCCCCGAATAGTTCTCAAGGCTAGGCTCTCACTCCCTGGCCTTGTTTCAGATGTCTTCAGTCAAGGGGTTGGGGCCGGAGTGAGCAGAAGATGATGAGTTCTTCTCACCACGACAAGGCTATCTTCTTAATGGTTATTCCCCACCCCACCACCCATTTTCCCAGCCCCAACCTTTTCATACCACACAGCAGGAAGAAAAGAACACATACATAAATTGCTATAAAATGTAACTGAGCTTAATTTAATAAGCAGAAAGAAGGTACCAGAAAGGAGGAAATAGCCAAAGCTGAATATTAAGGAAAGGAGAAGGAAGACCCAAGGAATAAACGTGCCAGTAAGTAGTACTCACTGGCTGGGATCACTTTAAGTTTACAAACGAAATTGCTTAATGCATGAGTCATTTTAAATCATGACTGTATTGATTCATGGAATATGTTCAAGCAAACCTGCAATGAGGATGACCTAGAAGTCTGGAGATGCAGATGATTCTCCAATCAAAAGAATGGGGGCGGCAGATATATTTTAGAAAAACCAAAGACATAAATAAGTACGTGTTTGGGGAAAAAATTTTTTAAGATTTTTATTTACTTATTCATCTCAGAGAGAGGGAGAGCGCCCGCTCGAGGGAGAGCAGGCGCACGCGGGAGGGTCCGAGGCAGACGGAGCAGCAGACTCTCCCTGAGCAGGGCGCCCGACGCAATGACCCAACACGAAGGCAGACGCTTAACCGACTAACTACCCAGGTGCCCCTGCGAAAACATTGAAATCCTGTCAATTTCTTATTGCAAATGGGCAGAAGAATGTGAGATAATTTACCAAAATTGGACATGGGTTTTAAAAAAAAAAACGGGTTTAGAATTTACTGTTCTGAAGGCTTCTGTGACACATTCAACAAACACTGGTGTCCACTGGGGCAACTGGTCCAGGAGCTCGGCTTCTATCCTCACTCAGTGCATATGACTGGGAGCCCGACCTTCAGCTTCTACTTCAATGCTCTTATCTCTAACATCAGTCTTACACGCTGATGGTTTCTTTTTGGGGTGACGAAATGGCCTAACATTGGCTAGGTGACAGGTACACAATGCTGTGGATTTACTCAAAGCCACCGAACTGCACACCACAAAAGGGGGCTGTTACAGTATGTGAACTAACTCAAGAAAACGGTTCTGAAACAAAATCAGTCTGAAAGCTCTTTGGCCTTTTCCTGTACAGCTTCAGACCCTGAGTGTGTGCTGTGCTGTTAATTACATAGACATACTCTGTCTCCCACTTCATATTTATTGAAAGAGCTGAAGCTTTGGAATCACACCATTCAGTTTGGGAACTGAACCTAGGTCTGTCATGTCCTAGGCTCTGGAATTTGAGCAGGCTACCGTCTAAATCCCCGTCCCCACCTACCTATCAGATGGGCAGAACGAGACTGCTCAGACTGATGGTAAAAGGCAAAAAATTAAAGTGGAAGGGGCTCTCAGATAGGACATGCCAGCTGGTGGGAGAATGCCAAAAGCAAGACACAGAAGCAGGAAAGATGGGGCAAGCAAGGAGTAGGGACCCAGGCCAGCCCACCTAGAATCAGGGCAAACCTCTCCAGAATCCTCTTTTGGGTTCCAATGATGCTTTGAGGTCAGAGTGATGTGAGGTGGGAGGGTGGGGTAGGCCTGCTCCCAGAAGCATATGCTATTATCAGACTACATTACCTATAACACCTAAATTTCTGGATTCCTTCCCCAAGTCATTTTATATGAGTAACCACAAAACAGAGACATTTTTTATACTTTTAATCACCTCAAGAGTCATTAAGCATTCAGTCCACTAATGGAGTTATAGTCTCTTGATTTGGACTGCTATTAATTAGAACACATAGTTTAGCACCAGGATTCATTTTTTATAGATTAATTCTATATAATAAAACATGCCTGAAGTTGATTGTGTTAGCAGACTTTTCATCGCAAGCCTCAAGATTCCACACCTGTGATTTAATTTACATCAGCACAAGTTGAAACATCAGCTTTTCGATCATTTGTGATATTGCAACTCTTAAGAAACAACCTACCTGACGATGAATCCAGACAATCTATATTTACCATCAATAACCCGAATTCCCAACTGGGCCAGAATTTCTCATGTGAAATTAATTCTTCATAGCAGTTTTAATAACACCATTCTCACTTAAAAAAAAAAATGCATTCCAGTTGATCAAGTAACTGGCCCCTTCAATCTATATACTGTATATGTATTTATGTACATGTGTTTCTACACACACACACACACACCCTTAAAAACTTATCAACTTTACACCACACAGGTTTCTACCCTGGAAAAACAATTCAAGAAGAGCTAAAAAGACTAGCGAGTTGTCAGCTCTGCCCTCCCCCAGGCAGAAGCTCCACTAGAGCCAACTCAATTCTCACAAAGATCCTTGAGAGCCCAACAAGTTAACAAAGGAGTCTTCTTCAGCTGCACATGAAAGGGCCTGAGGATTGCTCTCTGGTGGAACCGGAGAGTGAGCTGAGTATCACTGAGCTGGGATTCTTTCAATGAGATGACAGGACCCCAAAAGCACAACACAGGATTAAAAAGAAATAAAACATGAGCAACTGCCTCTGTTTACCATTCACATTATCAACAATTCTGAGAAAAATTCTGCTGAGTTTCAGGTCACTAAACCCTCGTCCATTTTATAAATATTTGTCTCCCTGATTTTGCTTTCTTACTTTTTTAGATCCCAGAGGGAAATGATAATGTTCTTTAAGTTTCAGGATGGCTTATTTTCTAAAATTGGCAGGAAGGAAAAGGTTAGCTTCGGCTAGGTCTAATTTTGAAAGCATTAGGCATTGAGGGAGGGAACTCTTAGGTAATAATTTTTTTTAAATAAAATGTTAGTTGTTTCGTGAGCAGCATTTTTGTTGTTTCTACCAGCATTGTGGTGCAGTCTGGTTTATTTTAAGACAACACACTCTAGCATAAATTCAACTGACTCTCCCAGAACTTACAACCAAATTTAGACTGATTTAACACAACCACGAGGTGTCCTTCTATCATACTTCACTTTGGACATATGAAGAGTAGGTCAAATACATGTTTAGAAGCTATTTTAAATATAATTTTGTATGACCTTTCCTAGCATGCACATGCACACACACACACACACACACACAAAATGCTTTCACTTCTACTTCAGAGTTCTACTCAATTCCTAATGCCTTTGGCGAAGACAAGATCCAATATGTAAGGTAACTAAGGGGAAAAAAGGCAAATAAATATGAATATTCCACGGAAGTAATATGCCAAGTTTGGGAAAGGCTTTTGAAACTTCTCTGTATGAATCTGCTCTCTCTCGAGGGAGAGAGTGGTTCCCAACTATAGGGTTATTTTGTACATCAAACATCAAGAACGGTAAGGAAACCAAGTATCTCACACCCACATTTGTCATTTCTCAAATACAGTATGATTTACGGGTACATACTGTATGACTATATATTTAATCCGTATATATTAAAATGTAACTACAACCTTTAATGCAGGTCCTAATTATGTTTTCTGGGAAATGACCAGCAGGCCAACCCTACACCCCCTACCTCCAGGGCCATATCTTCTTCCTCCCCTAACTGTAGCTAAAACTCAGAACTGAGTCCAGACTGCCTAAGTTAGAATCCAGGCCCTGCAATTCACTCTCTTTCCAGCCTTGGAGGCATAATTTAATGGGCCTCATTTCCCTGAGCTGCAGAATTAAGATTTAAAAAAAAAAAAAAAAAAAAAAAGTTGTGCCTGCCTCACAGGGATATTATAAGGATTAAGAGTGAATATACATAAAGCACTCAGAACAGAACCTGACATATATGCACCGTGGAAGGGTGAGCCATTATTGCTGATGCTGGTGTTACTATTACAACCATCACCTTAACTTGTGTGATACTCATTTCCTTCCTTTTCTTAATAGTTCTTACCTTTCAACAACTAAAAACTAGTTACTTTGGCTTGTCTTTAAATTCCGTTCTTTTCGCACTCTGGAAGACAAAACAGAAAGCATAGGGGAGTGTGGTGTTGAATCAGCTCTAAAGTATGTCAAAAATCTTTACCTCAGTAATAAATAATAAGTGAACTGTGATACTCACAACAGACTGCCACCCAGCTCTGTCCCATGGCAGAACTGAAAACCAATGGTAAAGGCAAGGATTCCTTAACCAGGAGGGTTTATTGATAGACTCAAGAGAAAACTTCACACTGATACCAACTTTGCAGATTCCAACCTTGAAGGGTTATCTAGGGAGCAGAAAACTGAATGCAAGTCATCACCAACCAACCAGCCAATGACACCTTTAATTTAATACACGGTGCTATTCTTTGTCAATATGGACGCATATACGAATACCTACCAAAAACACTATGGAGCCATTTATACTATAAACTCTAAAAATGAAAACCAACGAGTCACATCTGGAACTCACCCAAGTCCTTTAAAGATGTAAAATTAACACAGTGCTGGTCTGACATTTAGAAAAAGACAAGGTGGCACAATACTGTAAACATGCCACATTCAAGGCCATTCAATACCTCATATTAATCACTGAGGAGTCCTATTTCCTCAGAACAGTATCTCCAGTTTGCCATCTAAATAAAAATTATACCAGGAAAGGCCACATACTTCTTTTTAAAAATGCCTATCATAAAGGTTTTATATAAAGCAAACAGTTTGCCCACTAACCTTACTTTGCCATCTTGAGTCATAAGAGAGAAGAAAGAGACCATGCTTGAGATAGCATGACCACGAGCCCCATGACGTGGCCTGGAAGTGGCTTGGGAGGGGGAGGTCTGCAGCCAGGATCCTCGAGACCTATAATCCACATGGAGCTTCCAAAAGGGAAACACAGGTTACGCCTAAAATCAGATCTGCCTCTCCTGGCCCTGGCATAGTGCCTGACACATGGCAGCACTCAAGGGAGTGTGACTCTCTCTCCTCTGCCCCAGAGCCTTCCCGGTACCCCTACACCCCCACTACCACCACCACCAGCATTCTGGCAGGTTTAGACAGAGAACTCCCCACACTCAAATATCTGTTCCCTCCCCGTCACACACCAGAAATCAGAAAGTCAAAGTAACTTAGATTATAAAGTCACAGGAAACAGGGACCATACTAAGTCATCGGATCACCTCTCCTTTGAATTTCCAGAACTGCTTTTCTACACCACTCAAATAGCATTTCTTTCTTTCCCATCTCTGGAGATGTCTGGGGTCTTACCGGGCCTGGAGCCTTGAGCTAGTAAGTTCCTAAAGTGAGGTCTCCTGCATGCAGCCTTGCTTGCCTGGCTGGCCCAGGGTCCGAGGAGAGGCTTTTACTCAGAGAATGGGCTCAGAAAGCACAGAGAGAATGAATGTGACTAGACCAAGCCTTTGCCGCTCTCCAAAATGAGATACGTTGGAGGGAAAAAAAAATTGTTTTTTGCCACTAATTTTGAGCATAGAAATTCAAAGACGTTTGGGGGGAAACTACAGCATTACATCAGTGACAAGCAACTATTCTCCTGGTTCTTCAGCAGAACTATCAAACTTTAAGGCTCGTAACCCTTGGATACACTTTATATAAATTAACAATTTCTCTTGTCAAAAACTCAAACTAACCCAGACAAATAGGCTTGGAAACTACCAGCCAACTTCATTCTGTGAGTAACCATTAAGTTTTAATCAGATGTGGTTCAATTTCTGGAACAGTGAGCATTAAGAAGGGCTCATCAAGGAAAATGGGCAAAAGTGGGGGCAGGAGGAGGAAGAGGAGGAGAGAGGAGGAGGAGGAGAACAAAAGAACCGCCCCTGAAGCCAGTCATGTAACACAGACTCTTGACGGAATACTTGTGCCCCTCTTTGCAGCTGTTGTCTCCTGCAGTTGGCACGAAGCACTGCCAGTCTGGGACCGGCTTCCAGTGAGGACAGCATTGTTTCGTTGGCTACTTAGGCAGTGCACACACCATTAATGGAGTTTTTATCTCTCCATTTTCCTGTCAGTACAGAACCAGCCAGTCTGACTCTGTTATTATCATTAAGAAAGCTTTTTTTCTCCCCCCTCCCCACACACATCTTTAATCCAAACAACATCTGGGAACTTCAGCCTCTATCATATAAAAGGGAAACAGATTTAGAGGTAGGGGGGTGGGGGGAAGACAGTTCCATCCACACTGAACAACAACCAAATTCCAACAGCCAAACTGATCTAGAGTCACTCGATATCACTAAAATGCTGTTCGCTTCAAAAAGGCAAGGTATTTCCTATTGTATTGCTTTAAACCTCTTCAGGACCTTTGCTATATGAAAATAATGCAATTTTGACATGTAGCTTTTTCTTAAAAAAAAAAAAAGGAAAAAATCTACTACTGCTTTCTTGGGTGGCAAGTTCTGTTGTGAAATCAAAGTCAAGAATGATATTTACAAGATGATTTTTTAGAAGAATGTATTTTTTTTCAAAAAGGAAAAAATAAAGACCCTTTTATGACACCTAACAAGCAAGCTCATTCTCCAGCGCACAAACTAACAGGAAAAACCTGGCGCCGTTAAACCCAGAAAATATGTCCTCCCGTAACAGACAGCTGTCTCCTCCGTAGTTTAAATGTGCTTTTTGCTTAGATCACTCCGTGAGTCATGGAATCAATACAGGAAAATGCACAGAGCCAGCCACACTGCTGATTCCCACAGCAGAACAAGTTCAAGCCACACAGCTCCTCTGTCCCGTCCCCGTCACCAGCACATGCATTGAGGGGAAATATACACCCACTTTCTACTTCATGTTTGAACATGCTTCACGGAGTCCTCAGTGCCGGTCTTTTCATCAAATTCCTTCTCTACCAGTAGAAACTAAAAGTTACAGACCTCACGTATGCAGTTGTCAAGCAATCCCTCATGCTCTGCATTCCTGTCCTTTCCGAGTTTTCTAGAAAGCACCAATAACAACTATACTTAGGCACTTAGGTTAGAAGGGATTTACTTCCCCAGAAATGCTCCTCGCCAAACCAAAGACACAGTCAGAACTGAACATTTCAGAAAAGCCAAAATTGGAGAGTCAGCAACGGTTAATAGTTTATTTTTAATTTATCTTTTTGTTCCATTCAGCAAAAATGGGGGGGAAATCACTAACTGTCTACGCCACGGGCTCCTGCTCACTGGAAACTCTGCCTTAGAGCCCCTCAAAGTCTGTTGTTAATGACGGTCCCAGTAACCTGATCCTCCCCCAGTGGGAGACTTGAGTAACCACTGGCCTCTCTCTGCTCTCGCCTTTCCATTGTCCCACCCCACAGGGCCAGCTGTTTCTGACAGCCAAATTGCTGCGTGCTAAGCAATGAATGCTGTCAGAGAAGGAATTTTCATTTCTATAATGCATAGGCCTCCGTGGACAAATTATACAGCTTATGGTGCTGGCTGCAGGATGCTGCTCCAGGCTTGAAGTGCTGCCAAAATGCAGCCTTTCCTCCCCTCTCCCCAGACCCTAGCTGACGAGACAGTCACTCAAAATGAATCTGAATGGCCAGAGAGAAACAGAACACGTGCTTTCAGGGACAAACAAAACATATGTCAAGAATAGCTGTCCGGCTACAATCTTTGATGTAATGGCATACGATGCAAGCTAATTGAGCTACTGTCACAGCATAGAGCTACCTTGCAGGGCATCCATTAAGACCTACTGTAATTTAATACCCTGCAGTGAGCATCCCTGGGCCATCAGCAAAATCACTGGTCCTCTGCTTCCAAGGGATGCCAGACTTACCTAGAAAACACACCAAGAACTTCCTGCCTCCTGAAAACCAAGGTGGTAACCATCAAGCAACAATCCAGGAGGTCCAAAAACAATACTCTTTCATTGTAACGAAGGCTCCTGATACGTGATTTACAGAATTATTTTGTAGGAACTGTTTGCCTCTCCAAGCCACCCCCACTTCCAGCAACAACCCCTGACTTGGGTTAGGGCTATGCCCTTTCCTTTCCAGAGTGAATGTTAGGGGTAGAGGGACTAGACCAATCAACACACAGCATTCCACTGTGGGATGGGATGTGACCTAGGCTGGTCCAATCAGAGTGACTCGGGATTTTGACGGAACTGCGAGAAAAGAAAGTTACTCATTTTACTCGAATCTGGGAGAATGTGCCTTAGCTATTTTACTACCGTGAAGGGGGAACCTGACTGAGATTGGAGCGGCAAAGAAAGAAGAATTGGGGGAAAACAACAGGGTCCCAGGGACACCTGCTTGAGTCCTGGGTCAACCCAAACCTAAAACCTGCCCCACTCTCTAGACTCCTCAGTCTGACAACCATCAGATTCTCATCTTACTGAGGCCAGTCTGGGTTTTCTGTCACTTACAAATGCAAATTAACAGATGAACCATCATTCCATCCTAAGAACACCCACCGGTTAACACAAACACATATGTTATACCTTACCATGTAAGTAAGAAAAAGTTTCTTTATTTTTGGTTGTTTCCTGTGAGAACTTACTCTTTCCCTTCTAGTTCTTATACCCTAACAGAAGCTAAAATATGCAGAGCACCACCAGATTTTGCCCCTTCTGCAAGGTGAGCCTGAATCTCCAACCCGAATTCAAAGAGAGATGAGGAAGCTAAAAATTCATGACCTGCATTTTCTTTTGGTGTCATAGATCTTAACATGACCCGGCCGGTGTGGCACAGAGAATGTGGACTCTGGTTAGCAAGTGGTCCATCAGCACCGTATCAGTGAAGCCAACGGAGAGAAAGGCCAGGAAATCATCGTAACCCTGACCAGGGGAGGGAGGGGGACACCTGCTCTTCTGCTAGGGGTTCAGGTCAGCCAAAGCACAAGCACCTGCAGTCTATAAGCCGCCAAGGCCATCACGCGCGCCACATCCTGCAGCCGCCTGCTTTATCATTAACTACTGTCTGGCCAACAAGGGCAGGGCTCGGTTCAAGAACACCGGGAACTTTAAGGCAGGAGGCATATCTAGAACCATGGTGGGCTCACAGCCACTCGCTACAACTATAAATATCCTCCTGGCTGCCAGCCCGACAGCAACCACAATTCCTGCTCCCTGGTTGGTAACAGAACTGCAGGCCTTTTCCCCCCAAGAAATTGGCACAACCAGGGATGGCAAAAACTGTGAAGTGTGCGCACGAGCTTACTCAATCCCCGGGCAAGCTTCATTTCCCACCCTCCTCTCATCCGCACCTGGCCTCTGAGCCCCAAAGACCAAAATGAGGAGACTTTAAAGTTGAAACTCATATGAATAAGATTTCAGTTTGGTCCTTAGGAAACGCTGGAGGACACAGGGTCAACATTTCAAAAGAAGGGAGAGAAGAAGGAAGGGAACAAGATCAACCCACTCTCAACCCCTTTTGCATCATGACGATCGCTATTAGGTTTGGATCCCAGGCCCAGAGAGTCATTCTTTTATTGGAAGAAATGAGGGAGCAGGGTGCCCCGACTCCTCACCTGCAGGGAGCAGAAAGCAGTTCAGGAAGCCCATGAAAACTGCTTAGACAGGGAAATCTTGTACATAAATGACATACTTGTCTAGCTGCTTCTCAAGGACAATTAAAAAAAAAATTTCTCAAGACTGAGAAGCTCAATGGTTGAAGATCCACCTAAAATCTGAGTCAGAGTTCTCCTTAGTACTTTAGGAGGGTCATTCTAGGGAAATATCTTGTGTCACAGCCACTGTGGAAACATAGAAGCCACAACGACCCAAACACTGAGGAAGACCCTGGATAAGATCTTTTGGACCATTTCATCTCCACCACCTGGCACAACAGAGAGCTGGCATCTCCACATCCCATGCCCCCAGCATTGATGGATCTCTCTCCCGAACAACTTCCTGACCCTTACGAAAGGCCAGTCCAGAAAAAAACCAGCAGAGAGTACAGAGGGTATTGTGAACCCTACCAAGTTCACTGCCTTTCCTCCCTGTGGTCATTCATGCACTTGACCAATTGGTCCTGAGCACCTACAAGGAGCCAGGCATTGTTTTAAACTCCAGAGGTATACGATCAAATGTGACCAAGTTCTTACCCTCGCGCAGGTTACATTGAGGCAGAAAACTCCACATGGAAGTTCTTTCATGCATCTAACCATGCCTTCTGCTCTAAGGACCTAAATCTGAAAGATTCCCTCCATTGTAAGAACACATGCCCCTATATATATGGAATTCTTCAACTCACAAAGCAGTTAACTCTGGAAAAAGTCTTCCATATCCAGTCACAAAACCAAAGTTCAGCATCAGATGATGGCCCAATTTACTCAATTTCTGCCACTTTGTGCCCCTTTCTTCTTTTTCCCCTGAAATGATCTGATACACAGAGAGGCTTAAGGAAAGTCATTTTAATTCAAAATGTTGCCTCTGGGCAAGGGTCTGTTCCAAGGCTCATCTACTATGGTTTCTTTTTTCAACCTAAAAACCAGTGAGGCAGTGTATGAATCGAAAGCTTCCCTAGGACAAAGAACAACATATTTAATCACATCTCTATTATATAAGCCAAGTGATACAGAATAAAGCTCTCAGACTTTAACAGTCACAAAATTACTCCTAAAAATATGAGTTTAACACTCACTGAACCATACCCTACAGTCTACCCTCCCATTGACTTTGGAGGCAGAGGCCTTGAACTAATGAGAAGTATAGCTTTACAAAGCTAGCACAGTTCATGCCTCCACTCAGTAACAGTAAGTGTATTTTTATTCCTGCCATTTTTCTCTCTCTCTACAAACGAAATACATAACCATACAGCCAGATTATAAGGATGGACATATTCAACACAGCATTACCTAACACACACTGGCCTGTTTCCTAAATCCTGCAAGTTAGGATCTTACCATGGGTGAGTTGGAAACATTCCTTAATATCACTAGGATCCCAGTTTTCCCTGCAAAGTGAATAAGAATAACAGCCACAACTTTTTGAACATTTCTCAGGTACCAGATAGGGCTATGAGATTTGCATATACATTATCACACTTGATCCCTCCAACGTGGATAATGATGCAAAAGGCATTATGATCTCCATTTTACAGATGACAAAACTGAAGTTCAAAGAGGCTAAGTAACTTCCCTAATGTGACAAAGCTGCAAAGGGGCAGAATGAAATTCAAACCCACACTTGCCTGAAACCATCAGCCATTTTTACCCATTCTGTTAAAGTCTCTGAGCCGTGGGGGGCCACCTGGGTGGCTCAGTTGGTTAGGAATTGACTCTTGATTTCAGATCAGGTCATGATCTCAGTCAGGGTCAGGAGATCAAATCCTGGCTGGGCTCTGTGCTCAGCGCTGGCCCTCTGCCCCTACCCTCCACCTCCATGCATGCATGCACTCTCTGTCTCTCTCTCTCCCTTTCTCCCTCGAATAAATAAATAAATAAATAAATAAATAAATAAATAAATAAATAAAAATCTTTTCTCAGAAAAAGTCTCGGCATCACGGGAGAGGATTAGCACATACCTTATGGAGCAACCTCACCACAGACTGCTGTCATCCTTAAGCTAAATGGTTACATGTCACAGACTTGACCAGTTATATGACGATTCATGGATATAATAAAACTCCAGATGAAGATATCATAACCTTGAAAATACCAAAAAGGCTGAAAACTCAGTCACCTTCCCATGCTTAGTACAAAAAAACACCAGGGTACCACTTAAACTTTAACAGGGTTAGACCGCCAGCATCCATGCAAAGTAAAACGGAGACTGAAGAAGAAAGGTATTATCAGATAACCTTGAAATTAAGCCAAATGAAGAAAAGAAAACAGTTGGGAAAGCAGCCATGCTTGCAGGGCAGCCCATGGAGTGTGAGGCCAGAGGGCAGACGACTGGGTGAATCAGGCCCTACAGGGAAAGCACGGCTGCGGGCCGTCCTGGCCAGGGTGCTCCGCTGTGCTGGCGGAGATCAAGTGCGGGTGCCTATGATAACTGCCTTCTAACTTTGGAGAAGCCACTGGAAAGGCTTCCAGTGACACCGAAGACCTCCAAGAGACCAGGTAAGACAAATTCCAGACGGTGCCGGATCTGCCAAGCTTGACCTGGCAAAGCTCTAAACCCACTGTCCCCACCAGGTTTGCCCTGCCCTGCGGAGGCTTCTCTGCTCTGTTGCAGAGCAGTCCCCTCCCGACCACCCCCTTAAAGGTTTCCGAGAAATAAAAAGCCCCCTCCCAAAAAGAAGACCAGAAATTAATAAGCAAAAGCTTGCACTGAGAAAGATCACTTGCTGTATTTCAAAAGAGCACCCTGACAATCACCTTGCCAGGATTTTTATGCCACCTTCTATAAAATCTTTATCATTTCTTGAGCTCCCTTGCCAGGAGCTAAGGGTTGCATAGCAAAAGAAAAACCTTCTTGCCTCAAGGGCAGGAAGTATCCATGAAAGCACAAAATAATAGGACAGAGCTGAGGAGTCCCGAGTCTATAGTTATGCCACTAATGGCAAGAGGTCAAAGAAATAAAGCACGACTAGGAGCTGAGATGTGCAGTGGGCTGAATTTCACCAAAAGATACATTCACAGCCTAATTCCTAGAACTTGTGAACGTGACTTCATTTGGGAAAAGGGTCTTTGCAGATATAACTGAACTAAGCATTCTGAGAGGGGACTGTCTTGGATGACTCGGGTGGGTCCGAACTCCAGTGCCAAGTGTCCTTGGGCACAGAGAGTCACGGAGAAAGAGGAGAGGGCCCCGTGCTGATGGAGCAGAGGCTGGAGTTACGTCTCTGCAAACCAGGAATGCCTAGAGCGCCTGAAAGCAGAAGCGGGGAAGGATCCCTGCCTAGGGCCATCGGAGAAGCACAGCCAGGCCCCACATCCTGATTTCAGACTTCTGTTCTCCACAATTGTGCAGGAATAAAATTCCAGAGCTTTCAGCCACCGAGTTTGGTGGCCATTTGTTATGGAAACCCTGGGAAACTACCACAGAGGGTGAGGACAACGCTGCCCAGGGACCGGCCCTCAGAGGGACGGTCCAGGGCTCTGCAGGCGTTGCGGGGTGGGGACCGGAGAGGGGTAGGCCAGGCAAGCCCAGAGCCAGCGGTGGTGGGAGCACAATAAGGAGGTCCAGGCCCTGGAGATCAGAGAGCCAAGCCTGAACGCAGAACGAGCGGGAGACCACAACTACAGTGTCAACCTAGGTCAGGTGAACTGTATTGGTTAACAAGGGAGTCGCCAAAGACGTCTGAGCAAGGGAATCCAATGTGCAGTGTAGTGTTCAAGGAAAATTAATTTCATGTGAAAAAGGGGAATGAACTAAAAGCAAATATCCGACAGACCTTCCTGTTGTGAAGAAAGATTCTTTGAAGAACAGAAACCAAGTATTCACGTCCTAATCCCCAGAATCTGTGACCGTTACCTTATATGACAAAGGAACTCTGCAGATGTGATTAAACTAAAGATCTTGAGATGGGGAGATTATCCTGGATTAACCGGCTGGCCTTAAACATAATTACAAGTGTCCTTTTAAGAGGAAGGCGGGGCGGCTCAACTGCAGAGAGAGAGCAGTGCGACAATGGAAACAGAATGAAGGCATGTGCGGTGAAGACACAGGAAAGGAACCACAAGCCAAAGGAAATAGACGCTCCTCTCCGAGCCTCCAGAAGCATAAGAGAATACATTCCTGTTGCTTCAAGATACTACGTTTGTCATGGTTTGTTACAGTGGCAACAGCAAACTAAGTTTTAAGTTTTCTCCTCTGAAATTCAGATAAACCTTTCTTACCCTGAACTACTCCTCCGGAAATGATTCTTCCTTGCTCTTCCCCTTGGCTCACCTATGCTGGTCCTGTTTCATTCTTCCAAAATTCACATTCGACATCCTCTATTTTAACACTTCCTAACAACTCAGTTGCTTTAGACCTTTGTGCACTTCAAAATTCAACATTATTGCCTATATACGCCGTATGATTCACAAGTTGGAGAGAATTTCTAATTTACTCACCCACCTACCTTGTTCCAGAAAGGATTTAAGAATAAGCTCTTTCTGGGATGCCTGGGTGGCACAGTCCGTTGTTTGGGCATCCGACTCTTGATTTCTTTGGCTCAGGTCATAATCTCAGGGTCATGGGATCAAGCCCAGAGCAGGCTCTGTGCTCATCTCGATGCTCAATCTCTCCCTCTGCCCCTCCCTGACCCCACATGTACACACTCTCTCTTTCTCTCTGGAATAAATAAATTTTAAAAAAATAAGCTTTTTCCTTCTGGGATGATAAAAAATGTTTTATAATCCTCATCTGTGTGATACCTTATATGGATGTAATCAGATGTCAAAATTCATTGAGCTATTTGCTTAGGATTATGTACATTTTAACGTATGTGTGCTACACCTGAATAAAAATGTTAAAGAGGAAAAAAATTATGTGATTTCACCTCTTCACCTCTTGAGGACAAGAGAGTAGGTTCAAAGTCTACAAAAGAGAAGAGAGAAAGCAACATGTTGGAGTGAGACAGTGAGGTTTATTATAAAAAGAGGCTGGATGAGTGAAGAAAAGTTTGAGCATAAAGGATAGTGTGTGTATATATATGGTCCTTAGAAGAGATCTGCAGATAAACCCTTAGAAAAAAACATCAGGGGCAACCGGGTAGCTCAGCCAGTTAAGTGACTCTGGATTTCAGCTCAGTTCAGGATCTCAGGGTCCTGAGATAGAGCCCTACCTCAGGCCCCATGCCCAGCGTGGAGTCTGCTTGAGATTCTCTCTCCCTCTGCCCCTCCTCCAGCTCATGTGCTCATGCATGAGCTCTCTCTCTCTCAAATAAATCTTTTTAAAAAAAGATTATTAAAAAATATCAAAAGCAATAAATCTAAAAAAGGAAGGAAGAGGGAAAGGAGGGAGAAAGGAAGGAGGGAAGAAAAACTAGAATACCAAGAGTTTAGAAGGCAATTGAATAGGAGATTGTCTTTCAAGAGTTGATCTTGCATTTCAACTCATTACATATATACATATGTAAAACTGAAACAAAAATTTCATGAGGAAATTCTTACTCTTGCAATATACAAGTTTTTATTCAAAGTTTTATTTCCTTTCATTTCTAATGCTGAGTGTGACTCACTAAATTGATCTAGTAATAGATCACAACCCACAGTTTGTAAGAACAGTAAAGCATGGGTAACAGGGACTGAACTGGACAGGAATAAGATATTATCAAAAAGCCACTCTCCTCTCATGTTATGCTTAGGGGAGAAAAGTTCAGAAGTTCTACTTTTCAACAGAAAGCCAGTAATTAATTAATTAATTAATTAATCTTGGAAACAATTTGTATTAAAAGGAAACAATCTGTATTAAAAGTAAAGTTTTAACTTTTCTCATTAAAATTTTCTACTTATCCACCGCCAATCCCAACCCATCTGGGTCCCAAATTTGAGATTCAGTTTGATACTGAATGTTCAATTCAAGGAATGTATCTGCTAGAAGATACGCAAAGATAAACAAGATATGGTCCTTACCTTCAAAGAGTTTATAATCTGCCAATAAAGGGAGAAAAAAAAAAAGGCACTAAGGGACAGAGAAACTGATCTTAGCCAGAGAGTGGGATATGGCAAAGGGCTGGAGGGTAAAAGAAATGGCATTTGAAGCAGGGACGGAAGAGAGAGTGGAGGGGGGAGGAAGGGATGAGGAGAGAGCAGCTGACAGGTAGAGAGAATTACACACAGTACAGAGGAAACTGGCGAATAGTAGGCTGCAGTTGATATAAAACGTGGCCCCAAAATTCACTCACTGGCTCTCTTCCCATCAAGGCACAGGATCTATATCCCCTCCCCTTGAATCTGGGCTAACGTGACTGACCACCAGGATATGGTAGAAGTGACACTGCAACAGTTTCTAGGAACAAGCCTCAAGAAACTAGAAAGGAAACATTTCCTGTTTCCTGTGACACTTCCTCATGGAACTCAGCCACCATGCTCTGAGGAAGCTCAGAGAGACACATGTATATATTTTAGCTGACAGACAGACAGCATCACCCACCAGACATGTGAATGAACGAGACTTCAGGTGATTATGGCCCCTAACCTTCAAAGGTTCTCAACTAAGGCCCCAGACACCGTAAAACAGAGTCAAGCTGTCCTTGCTGTGCACCTTTCAAATCCTGAATCACTAGACTATGATCATAAAAAAAATGGTTGTAATTTTATGGCACTACTTTTGGGATGGTTTATCATGCCTCAATAGACAGACTGGAATAGTACAGCAAAGAGTCTACGAGAACATGGTAGAAGATAACCATGGGAAAGAGTCTGAAGGAAGATGCCACATATCTTAAAGGTCAACCTAAGCAGCTTAAAATTTCTTCTATATGCAGTCGTGAGTAGTTGACCGGTTAAAGATCAAGGAAATTAAATGATGGGATTAGAAAGATTACATTAGCAGCAGCATATGAAGGGATTTCCAGCAAGCTCTGAGAAATTACTTGAGGTAGTTAGAACAATCCTGCGTGTAGATCTCATAAATATCCCCATTTTACAAATGAAGTACTTGAGGGAAAGATAATCTAGAATACTCTGACATCTAATCCAGTAGCAAATCCCATTGGCTCTATCTTCAAAGCATATCCTGATTCCAATCAACCTCTTCCCACACTTGTAAGCCTGGTCCAAGCAAGCCATCACTATCTCTCATTTAGACCAGTGCTGATCCAACTGAATTTATCATCTGGAATGGATCCATACCAATGTAAAATATCCTCCCCAGTGAGTTGGGTCCACTGATCACATCTCAGTCATGACAACATCAAATTGCCTTAACAATTCTAAACACTAATAATTTCTGAACCTAACACAGTACAGATCAGGAACAAGTAGTTTTGGGAATAAACACTATGGGTAATTGAGTCCAAATTCCTTACAGACATCGATCTTTGGGATCTGAGAACAAGAAATTGGGATTCCTGGGAATTCTTGAAATCACAAATTATTTTTAAAACATTTCCAGGGACGCCTGGGTGGCTCAGCTGGTTAAACGTCTGCCTTCAGCTCAGGTCATGATCCCAGGGTCCTGGAATCAAGTCCCACATCAGGCTCCTAGTGCAGCAGGGAGCCTGCTTCTCCCTCTGCCTGCCATTCCTCCCTGCTTATACTCCCTCTCTCTCTCTCTGACAAATAAATAAAATCTTTAAAAAATAAAACATCTCCAATATTCTTCTCTATTTACTATTATGAATATCTTCTAAAAATTGTTTAATAAGTAACGTTAAGTTTAGGAGTATTTGCAAAAACCAAAGCATATAAGAATACTCAAACACTGGGAAATGACAACAAACATATAGCATTTGAATAGGTTAGTAGCACTATGCAGAATCATATGTCAAAATTACCAATTTGAGAATTTATTTTGCTTCCAAAATTTATTATCACTACCCACAGGATCTTACTTAAAAAAAAAAAAACTCTACACAAAAATTTATTAATATTTATTTGCAAAATGACTCACTGTTAGCAACAGACAGGCCACAAATATACCATACATGGATAACCTGGCAATAGCAACAGGCAAGTCTGACTGGTTAAATCTTGGCCACTTCTCTCCTTGGTGCTCTTCTTTTAATTACCAGAATAGTCAACCTTAACCTTCTACTCCATGTGTCAGTGTTTCCTGCTCTGGGTTTCAACTTGAAGTCAGGAGATTCCATAGAGCCAATAACTTCTCTATGTAAATTGTGGCTAGTGGGCACCTTATTGGACAGTGCAAGTATCAAGAATCTTATACAACAAAAGAGCAAAGGGAAAAGAAAGAGAGACAAACTAAGAAACGGGCTCTTAACTATAGAGAACACACTCATGGTTCCCAGAGGGGAGGTGGGGGGGGATGGGTAAAATAGGTGATGGGGATTAAGTAGCGCACTTGTCATGAGGAGCACCAACTAATGTACAGAAGTGTTGAATCACAACATTGTATACCTGAAACTGCTATAACTCTGTATGTTAACTAAGTGGAATTAAAATAACAACTGAAAAGAAAAAGAATCTTAGAAGATGGAGGTTAAAAGAGAGAGAAACAATCCATCTCTGAAAATTCCAAAATGTGGGGGAAAAGGTACAAAAAAAGCCAGTAAAGAGCCAAGTCAAAAAGGATTAAGTAGTCAATAAAAGCTTGGAAAAAATTTAAACAAGGAGGAAATATTACCAGACTATAGACACAGACCAAAGTCCCAGGCAAGATTTGAGAATGGATTTTAAACACTTAGCAAGTGATAATCCCTGAGGGCCCCAATACTAAGAGCAGGTCATACAAGATTACCCTAATTTCTTTTTTCAATAAGATTCTGAAACTGTGAGTTCAAGGAAACACACACTTCTAGATTTTAGCAAGGCATCTGACAAAGGCTCTTACGAAATACCTGTGGTCAAGATGGGCAAAAAGATAAGCAGATGTATCTGTAAGTTACTGCATTCAAAGGGTGCATTGGGAAGAAATGGAATCCAAAATGTTCAAGGTTATTGCCATGAGTAGGAACTGACAAACTGGAAACTGATAAAGGTAAAGGTAAGGTCTTAGATTTAGTGAGAGGAATAAAAACACAGCAGCACAAGCAGACACACAGAATTCCAGGGAAACAGGATCTAGCAGCAGCACCTATGACAGGAGATAGATATGACATAATAGGGGACATTTTGAGATTTCTGTTGGTAGTCACCTCAGTTAAGTAGGCCTATGTGGCTCTCTGAATTACAGCATTTTGGCTGCATACTACAAGCATGGAAGTCAAAAAAATTAGAAGAGAGAAAATTCAGTCAGATGCATTGCAATCCACTGTAAATACCGATTTTTAAAGACTCCCCATCAAACAAAGACATGAGCAACAAGGTGGGTAAGACCACTGGAAGCACCGGAGAGATTCTGCTCAGACAAAAGAACATCAGGGGTGAGTGACAGTTCTAATCATGTAAAAACAGTATTATACTCTATTTCTTATAGCTGGGGAAAAAAAAAACTATAACCAACAGATAAACAGAAGCTGCACTTATTATAAACAAAAACAAACAATCCCTGACAATCAACACCATCTAAAGGCAGAGTGGGGTCACAGTAGACACTGCATCCCCTAACTCTGCAGAAATTCTACAAGGCCTGGGGGCCCATGCACAGGGTACAATGCAGGGCCTAGGTGGTTGGACAAGATAGGCCCAACCTTGTGACTTTAACATGACGAAGAAGCCACTGAGGAAGCCACAAACAGCCCTGAGGCACTCGCATCTGAGGCCCAACCTGGCACCTCGGTGCCATTTAATGAATGGGAGTGACTTCAGGAGAATAAGGGGAAAGAGACAGAATGTTATATCTCACAGACAATGACAAGGGACTTAAGAGGCAGCAGCAGCCATGAATATAGACTCAGTTTTTGTTTTGGTTTTGGTTTTGAAATGCTTCCTCAGGAACCAGCTTAGGAAAGTTACAGGGTTTAAAACATTTTGATTCATGATAGGGAAAATGTAAACCTATTTCTAAGCTCAAGGCAAAAGCCAACAAAGAGGATAAACTAGAAAAGGTTGGGAGAAAAGGACAGAAAATACAGAACAAGACTTTGGGAAAGGAGACCAGACTCAACCTGAAAATATCTGGGACAGAGGAAGAGTTGGATAACATGTTTAAGATACATCCTCACATGTACAAACAAAAGTACTTAAAATCGGTGCACTCGTTGGGCACCTGCCTTCGGCTCAGGTCATGATCTCAGGGTCCTGGGATTGAGTCCCAAGTCGGGCTCCCTGCTCAGCTGGGAGTCTGCTTCTTCTTCTACCCCTCCCCTCTCCCACCTTCTCTCTCTCAGATTAATAAATGAAATCTTTAAAAAAAAAAAAGTACTTAAAATCATTGTTTTACATAGTGATGCAAACACACATGACAGGTACCATAGGTACCATGATTCTCTAAATGGTATTAATTCCCAGTAAGCCTAGTCTCCTAATTACCCAAATACATAAAATACACTGTGTTAGTCAACTCAGAATGCCATGACAAAATACCACAGGCTGGGTGGCTTAAACAACAGAAATTTATTTTCTCAGAGTTCTAGAGCCTGGGAAGTCCAAGATCAAGGTACCAGCCAACTGAGTTCGTGAGGAGGACATTACAGACAGCTGCCTTCTCACTGTGTCCTCACATGGCAGACGGCAAGCCTCTCTGGTGTCTCCGTATCAGGGCACCAATCCTATCCTGAGGGCCTCATCCTCAAGACCTCATCTAAATCTATTTATCGCCCAGAGACCCCATCTTCAAATACAGATGGTCTCCCACTTACAATAGCTCAAGTTTCTGACTTTATGACCAAGTAAAAGCGATACGCATTCAATAGAACCCAAACTTCAAATTCTGAATTTGGACTTTTTCCCAGGCTGGTGGAACAGAGAATGACACTCTCACGACGCTGGGCAGCGCAGTTCCCAGTCAGTCACACGATCCTGAGGGTAAACAACCCATACCCTGACCACCACTCTGTACCCAGGTAACCACTTTGTGTCTCACTTTCAGTACCATATTCACTAAGTTACATAAGACATTCAATAACATATTATAAAATGGGGTTTATGTTAGATGATTTTGCCCAGCTGTAGGCTAATTTAAATGTTGTGGGCACGTTTCAGGCAGGCCAGGCTAAGGTGTGATGTTTAATAGGTTAGGTGTATTAAATACTTTCCGATTTATGGTACTTTCAACTTACGATGAGTTTATCAGTATGTTACCCTATCCTAAATTGAGAAAGATCTGTACTATCACACTGGAGGGTTAGAGTTTCAACATATGAATTTTGAGGGACATACACAATTCAGTTGACTGCATACATGAACAAATAAAATTATTAAAGATTATCTTCAAAACTGCTGCCAGTGAATGTTCCAAAATGCAAATCGAATCAGACCCCTTTCCTACCTAAAATTCCCTAACAGCTAATACAGTTTGGGAGTTAGAGCTGAAGTGTTCAGCGTAGAATAAGGAGTCCTCAAAATGTAGTCTTCACCCATCTCTCCAGCCTTACGCCACATCAATCCCCACACATACCACAAGCTATAAACTAAACTCCCTGTGGTTCCCTGCATGCACCATGCTCTTCTTATGCCTTCTCCCTTTTCTCTGAATGTTCACCATGTCAGAATACTAGCCCTACACTGCCAGGCTAATTTTTACTTTTTTTTTTTTAAGATTTTATTTATTTATTTGACAGAGAGAGAGAGTACAAGCAGGGGGAACAGCAGAGGGAGAGGGAGAAGCACTCCTCCCTGCCCCCCGCCAAGCAGGGAGCCCAACATGGGGCTCAATCCTAGGACCTTGGAATCATGACCAGAGCCAAAGGCAGATGCTTAACCAAGTGAGCCACCCCGGTGCCCCTTCAGTGCACACTTTAAAAATAAGTAAAAATTAGGGGTGCCTGGGTGGCCCGGTCAGCTAAGCATCTGCCTTTGGTTTGGGTCATGATCCAGGGTCCTGGGATGGAGCCCAACATTGGGTTCCTGGCTCAGGGGGGAGTCTGTGTCTGCTTTCCGCCACCCCCCACCCAGCCCCGTTCATACTGTCTCTCTCACCATCCCTCTCTCAAATAAATAAAATCTTTTTAAAAAATTAAAATAAATTAAAAATAAAAATGATAAAGTGTGTACTTAATGCCTCCTTGGGTCAGAAACTTCCCTACATCCTTCTGCCCAGAGTGGGTTAGGTGTCCCTCCTCTGGACCCGCTGTTGCACCCTCCGCACACTTCTGGGATGGACAGCCCTTGCCCATCTGCACTGTAACCGAAGATGCAAGTGTCTCGCTTACTAAGTTGTGAATTCTCCTGAGGCCAGGAATAGCACCTTTGCTACCATCACAGGGCCTACCATCTCACCTGTATTGAATTCAAAAAAAAAAAAAAAAAGAACAGAAAAAAGCATGAATCAACATAAACCATAAATAGATCATAAAAGTTTGAAAAAAGAAGGATGATGGGAGTATTTTTTTTTTTATTCCTAACAATTCCCATCCACCCTCATAGACATATTTCTAGTCAGGAATTCTTACAACATTTTGGAGATTGTCTCAATCACCAGCAAAACGGAACACAAGCTAGAAACCACTGGAAGATCAAGAGCAAAGACAGAGGAGAGAAGGGTGGCTCTCCGCTGCAGAACTAGCAGACCCAAAATGCACAGTAGAGTGTGTATCCACAGAATACACTTTACACCCCTCCAAGGAGCTGACTGCCCTTTCCCGTTTCTCGTGAAAGCCAATCAGCAACGGATGGGCCAAAAGAAAACTCTGTCCCAGTCAGCCTGGAAGATGGAGCAAACCTGCTCTGCGGGTGGCCCTGGGGGAGAGGCTTTAGGGAGGTAGAGTCTGAACAAGTCTGAATTAGCCTTGTGGGTCAACGGTCCTTCCGCGCGACGGGAGCTGAATTAAGTGCAGGGAAATGACTTTATGGTCTGACTCATATTTTGCCTTTTTCTCCTCTCAAGAGAAACAAGCTCCTAATGGCACATTTTCTGATGACCAAATATTAATTCATCTGCCTAAATTTGCCTCAGTGACTAAAAAGTTCCTCCCTTCATACAGAACCAGTACCTTGAAATTTTAATATAAATACAAAAGGGGACTCAAAATTTTATTCCTCTTCCTCAATCCGTAGCATTCTGAAAAATAATATATTTCAATGTAGTCTGAAGTACGGCTTCTTAGACAGGACTGTACAAAAAAGATTATACACTACCATCCCTTAGTAGAAACAGAAAGAAAAAACAAGGTGCTATAATGTGCTTTTGTCCTGTGGCTATAATTAAGGTTGAAAAGACCTTCAGTTTTCTCCTGTAAGACAGCATCCTCCTGTCTCATCCTCCCCTCCCCTCCATGGGCTCTTTTAAAAGTGCCTGACATCCTTCCAGTTCCCCCTAAGCGACTCCTTCCTGCTTTCAACTTTTCACAGCTCACTCAAAATCTCTCGTCTCTTGTCCTAAAACTTGCTGATTCCATTTCTTCATTCTCTTTCATCATTTCCTCTCCCCAAATCCTAACATCATATATTTAACGATTCACAGGGGGGAAAAAAAGTCATTTAAAAAAAACTGATAACGGTCCACTGTGATAAAATGGAGAATGTGTAATACAAAACAGCACTTCCCTTATCAAAGTAACAAGTATTTATTGAGTGCCCACTACGCGCCCTGCAGGGATTACAAAACAAGATCAGCTTTCCTGAACTGTGAGCTTTGTCAGAGAGGCTGATATACCTTCACACAACTCCACGCAGCCCATCGAGATATCCCATATGTAAAGGAAAGCCCCGCTGAAGTCCAGAGGGATTTGGGCCTCTTCCACTGTAGATGACTTCTGGTTTTAAAATAAGAAACACCAAAACAGAGTGACAAAAACTGTGTAAGTATTAAATGTTTACAAAACATGCCAGGGGATATTATTGGGCTGGTCTCAAGATAATTACATGGCTCAGTAATGAGACACAAGTTCAAAGTTGTGCGACCCACAATGCCTTCTTTCAATCCTGTTGTTATAGTTCTGAGGCCCTGTCATTCAAAAGCAACGTCGAGACCAATGTGAGACACCTCGTGAGTGGAAAGCTTGGGCCAACAGGCCTCCTGTCCGCTACCACCTCCTAAGGCCTCCTCACAACAATGAGTGAAGGAGTCAAAACCAAAGTGAACACAGGGTTTCTGCCCTCAAAGAACTTACAAACTAATTGGGGAAAAAAGGGGGAGGTAGGGGGAGGGCGGGGGACACGTTCCACCCACACCCATTCCTGAATATGATGGAAGAAACACCGTGCCAGGACACCAGGATTCCATCCTGCAGCCATCACTAAGTCATTAATCACAGGCAAGTCCTCCTCAATCTATTAAACCGCAGAGCTTTAATTCTTTTTTCCCTGTGAAATGGAAGAATACTGTTTTCAGCCCTGCCTTCCATACGAAGGTTATTCAGCAGCTCACATAAGATGGGGTGTTGCTTCTGTACACTTCAAAGCTGTCCACAAATGTGAATTACAGAGAAACAAGGGTGGCGTACTGACTCACACACTCCCTTATCATCGGCATTAAAAAAAAGCGTTTAATGACACTTATAAACATATAAATTCAGAGTCTGACATTGCTGTGTCCGGGGAATAGTAAGAGAAGGAGAGAAAAGGTGAGTGGTATGACTGGAAAGTAAAGCAATTTTACGGAGTCCCAGAGAGCTCTGGCAATTTATCTGTGAATATCTGAATATTCGTTATAATCTTTGTTCTTTGTTGAAATAACTTCCATGAGTAACTAGAGGATGACTACTTCCCAAACAAACCCAGATTCATTCCCTAAGGTCCCATCCTATGCCAGCCTTTTTCTTCAGTTAAAACTAGCTCTAGCAAGTCTCTTCCCTATGGACCCTGCTATCATCTTGTTTCCTCCCGCATGCTAAATTTACACAAACATGACTAACGACGTCCTAAATTACCAAAACAAACTGCCCTCTTGAGCTCTTATCTATCTGGTTCACAGGGCTACCTTCCTTGGGGTGAGCAGAGGAAGACACACTCTCCCCCAGCCTCACTCCTACTCTACTCGGTGGGCTGTTCCCAGACTCCTCCCTCAGGAGCCTTCTCCCTGTACTCACTGGGAGCCCCAGGTGTAGAGCACCCTCAAGCCCACTCCCCAGACAAGCTGCTTCCCCACCTGGAACTTCACTGCCCTCTGGACCTGGAGAGGCTCCTGTCTGTTTCCAGCCCCGCAGCCCTTTTTAACTACAAACTCTTTTCTTCTATACAGTTCACGGGTCACCTCCCCCTGGATGCCCCAAGGCCTCTGAAACAGGACTTGTAAATTCGGCCCTTCCTGCATTCTCCACTCCTCTCTATTCTGTGATGGGATCCCCGTCTAGAACCCCTGTAGCCGGAGACTCTCCTTTTTCTACCAAACCACATGGATCAGATCAGTTTCCACGTCTCATCAGCTCAACCCCCTCAACGGCTCTGAAACCTCCACCATCTTCTCAAGCCACATTTGTCACCACTGCTTGGCCAGTCTGCTGCTGCCTCCGCCTCTGAACAAATGTTTCCCAAAGTGAGGAACATCTGCTACCCCTGAACCTCCAGCATGATGCTAGATCAAGTTCAACTTTTTTTCTTTATAATGATTAATGCTTCTATTATAGAAGTTAATTAAAAGAAATTAAAATAAATTCTTAAGATGCATCAATATTGCATTTTCACAGTTACAGTTATTTGGAACGAGCTTTCACATCCCTCATCCAGGGGCCTATAAAAAATTCCACTGCCAGGGTACATCCAGACCAATTAAATCACAACCTGTGGGGTGGGAACGGGCATTGGGTTTGGAAACCCCTCCAGGTGCTTCCAACGTGCAAATAAATTTGGGAATCACTCCATTAGAATGAGCCTGAAACAGGTATTTAAGGACAAAGGTTGAGCCCAGCTAAAGAAAATGAGGTAAACAGTCAAAGGCACAGTACACAGGTAGGAAGGGTACCCAACTCCCCTCGTCTGTCCACGACTTTAGCACTGCAAGTCCAGCAACCTAGGATGGCCCTTAGTCCCAGGCAATCCCAGACAGCTGGTCACCCTACTAAGCTAAGGCTAAGTCTCAAGTGTGGGAATGAGTGTTAGCATTTCCCAAAATGTATTCTCCAAAATCCTGTCCACTCCCCCGGGATGTTAACAGCTGGGCAGCTACCAAGGGTTCCACTGAGGTTTAACTTGAAAGACCAGGAATATCCAGGACTATCCCAGGGTAAGTGATTCAGAAAAGGTGTTCCTCAATGCCAGCTTCTCTGTACTTCCAACGTACTATGAAAATTTACACTGTCTGAGAGAAGAGTATAATGGCCTGCATTTCTCACTTACTTGAGGACTTCTTTTGCGGTGTACTTTTTGATTTTGGTTTCAAGAAACATCATGTAACAGGCTGCCTCACTTGCACTTACAGACGATTTGTGGAAAATATAAATCTGATAATGTTACTCCTTCATTATCAATGCCATGTTTGAAAAGTAAAGTCCAGACTCCTTAGCAGGCGGTCTACTTCTCCAGCTCTCCCATCCTGTACCTCCTCCTGGTGCTGTAGTCCAGCGTTTCTCAAACTCCTAGAAGCATTCGGATCACCCAGGGATACTGTTGCAACACTGACTCTCATTCAGCAGAACTGGGTGGCCCCGGGCGCCTGAGTGGCTCAGTGGGTTAAAGCCGCTGCCTTCGGCTCAGGTCATGATCCCAGGGTCCTGGGATCGAGGCCCACATCGGGCTCTCTGCTCAGCAGGGAGCCTGCTTCCTCCTCTCTCCTCTCTCTGCCTGCCTCTCTGCCTACTTGTAATCTCTCTCTGTGTCAAATGAATAAATAAAATCTTTAAAAAAAAAATAAATAAATAAAAGAACTGGGTGGCCCCAAGACTCCCCATCGTCAGTGAGGCTCGTGCCCCAAATGGTGCCATTCCTGCTGAACCAAGCACCACACTCTGAGTATCACAGCACGGGTCACATTTGGTTCTGAAGGATGCAGTTTTTCCTCTAAGCCTCTGTGCCTCAAAGGCCCTTTTCCCACCTGCTACCTTCCTCCTCAACCTTCAAGATGCTCAAGAATATCATTGCTCTGGAAAGATGACCTCAGATGCCCTGTCGAACAAAACTGCACATCCCATCTTTATGTTTAGAGTTCCATTCTGGTGCTTTGCTCTGCTGTGGCTTGGCTATTTATTCTTCTCCTTCTCCCAGGCTGAGCTCTCCAACAGCCTTTCTGTCATCATATGCTCAGTGCCTGGCACATAGGAGCCACTCAACAAATCTCTATAAAAGGAAGGAGTAGCCACACACAAGGAGATAATAATATATGAACTTGGTCTAGGGAGACCTTTTGAAAATAAGGTTGTTACGCAGAATCAAGCGTGTCAGTTTGGAGTTTCACGGTTGGAGACCTTCAGCAAGAGAAATAAGTAGAAGCTTAGCTAACATGGCAGAGAATCAATGATAAATGAATACCCTCACCTATTTTTTACACTACACAAAAAATTAAATTCCCAGTTTTCTTGAAATGAAAACTAAATCCAGATAATCTTCCGATTAACATTTAACAGACTAAAATCACCAGGCACAGTGGGAAATAAAACACCATTTGACCTCTAAATCTGTGTTCATCTACTCTTCAAAGAATCCTTCTGATAATTCTCAGTTTAAACAAACCTTTGTGCAAAGAGTGTTCCAGCAGGTTTAATGTAGTCACAGCTGTCAAAATCATGGGCAATGTATCATACTTAAGAGAGCATTTGAAAATGCGTCAATAATTATAATTAGACACTTGTACCAGATCTAATATACTTTCACTACCCTTTAACTTCAACTGATGTAAAATTAAAACCAGTTTCTTAAAAGTGCAACTCTCAGATCATAATTTAATTCTAAAGCAGATATAAAACCTGTCACACTACAGAGATCCAGTACATTTTACTCAAGAGGAGAAAAGGCCATGGTATTGTAATACATCATTTTAGGGAAGGTGACCACCTTTAATGCTGAAAGGGTGAAATACATTATTGAGGTGACATAATCTTCCAATATTTACTTCACCCATTTGTATTTAAAGATTTTCTCTTCAAAATTATGCACGACCCACAGCTCAAAGACAATAACTGTTAATAGTCCCCTTTATTTCCTACCAGTCTTTTTTTTTCCTACATCCATATGTATATAAGTCTGGAATTGTACTATGTCTTATATTTACTTACATTTACGGAATTGTATATAATTTATGAGTATGGAATTGCATGGTTTTTGTGTCCTTTTTCCTTTTCCTTTTTTTTTTTTTTTAAAGATTTTATTTATTCATTTGACACAGAGAGAGAGATTACAAGTAGGCAGAGAGGCAGGCAGAGAGAGGAGGAAGCAGGCTCCCCGCTGAGCAGAGAGCCCGACGTGGGCCTCGATCCCAGGACCCTGAGATCATGACCTGAGCCGAAGGCAGCGGCTTTAACCCACTGAGCCACCCAGGCGCCCTCCTTTTTCTTTTTTAAAGACTGTATTTATTTATTTGAGAGAGCGAGAATGAAAAAGCAGTATGGAGGAGCAGAGGCAGAGGGAGAAGCAGACTCCCTGATTGAGCAGGGAAACAGGGAGCCCGATGTGGGGTTTGATCCCAGAACCCTGGGACCATGACCCGAGCCAAAGGCAGACACTGGACCAACTGAGCCCCCCAGGTGCCCCGTGTCCTGCTTTTTCTGTATACTCTTCGTGGCCTATTCTATTCATCCCAAAAATGTCTGTATGCCTACTACAGATAAAGCAGTATACCAAGCACAGAATACACATGCACACTCAGAGTACCAAACAAACACAGTCTCTGTTCCTGGTATTTACCCCAGAGATATGGGTAGTATATATATATGGTAGCATACATAAGATACAGAAAGGAAGAGGGGTGCCTGTGTGGCTCAGGTTAAAGGTCTGCTCAGCTCAGGTCATTCAACGAGGAGTCTGCTTCTCCATCTCTGCTCCTCCCGACACTCATGTGAGTGCTCTCTCCCTCTCTCAAATAAATAACTAAGATCTCTAAAAAAAAAAAAAAGAAAAGAAAAGAAAAAAAGATACTGAAAGA
This sequence comes from Ailurus styani, assembly GCA_002007465.1. Taxonomy (NCBI): domain Eukaryota; kingdom Metazoa; phylum Chordata; class Mammalia; order Carnivora; family Ailuridae; genus Ailurus; species Ailurus styani. The sequence goes on along the minus strand of LNAC01000104.1, from coordinate 2,288,303 downwards.
AGAAAGATCTAACTAGATGGAATACCCACCAAAACCCCTCTTTTGAGAAGGTTACTTTGAAGGTTTTTCATCTCAGATAATGCTTTTGATGACTATATAATTTTCTATTTTGTGAATAAAAGTATGTGCATATATGTATGTATATGTATATATATGTAACATAAAAAGGTTATATGTGTAGGTTATTAGAGAATATTAAAGTTGATACTTTTTTTTTTGCTACTCTACAGCTAGATGAATAAATTTGTACACTTAAAGAGCTTTAGTAAGTAATTTTTTTTTCATGAGTAACCAAAGGCTCAAACTTTTTTCCAGGCAAATTACATTTATACTAGCAGCCCCAAATTTTTAAGTCTTTGAAATGAAAAATCTAAGCATGTTGGTTAATTCTGGGGGAGCTAATTTTTAAAGAAGAAAATGCAACATGGAAAAAAAGACATGAATTTTATATTAAATTATATTTACTTGGGTTTGGATTTTTAAATACATCTAATTTGGTAACTGCCAGGAACACAACCATTTTATTAAGCTATACCAGCTAAGTATCTCAAAATTTCCAATAAGCCCCTATTGTATCTTCTTCATATTATAAAAACTTTGAAAGATCCAAAACAGTCCACTCTGGCATGCTCCAAAATCATAAATAAAATTTTGCTGTTTCTTAAGAACTGTCTATCATATGTATATTGCTTTTTTTTAAAGCTATTACAAAAATAAAACTTTTTCCCTAAGTCTAAAAATCCATTGCCTCCATTCTTGATCAATAATAAAAAGCTGACTATATGAGTTTCTCGGTCACTAAATGCCTACTTACCATTCACCATATTTTTTTTAAAAGATAATCAGCCATATAAGCTTTGCTTTTAACATAAAGCACAAACCAGACACAGTGCTTTAAAACGATCAAAGTAAACCTGTGGTTAGCAAGGCTTCCAAAGCGCAGCGTTCTTCAGATTCAAACTTACACAAGGAAGGGGGAAAAAATCATCAAGCTCCATTTACTGGAAGTACCAAACAGGAGGGAGACTGAAAGAGAATCAACAAATTGTTAAACTTCTGAAATAGCTGAGTCTCTGCTCTTCCAAACAGATGAGGAAAGAAAAGTACCACAAAGAAAAAAATTAAGTGACTTTCTTGGGCCACAAAATTGGTTTACACCAGAAAACAGACTCCTGCTTGGGTCTCATGGGTTGCTTTGTCATTTCCACCATGACACCTTGCTTCACTAATACAACTCAAAAATCAAATTCTTGGTACAACCTCTACTATAATTTAATATGTAAATACCCTTAGATTCAGTAATTCCAGTCCTTGATATTTACCGCCCCCCATATACAGGACACAGACAGATAGATCTCCATATACATCTACATACAAATCAGTATGTAGATACATGGTAGCTAGCATATGTAAAGGCAGTCACTGCAACACTGTAACACACGTTACCTAAAATAAGTAAAAGATTAGTTAAATAAATCATGATACATCTATACTGTGGAATTACCTTTCAAAAGAATAAGGGGGCGCCTGGGTGGCTCAGTGGGTTAAAGCCTCTGCCTTCGGCTCAGGTCATGATCTCAGGGTCCTGGGATCGAGGTCCTCCTCTCTCTGCCTGCCTCTCTGCCTACTTGTGATCTCTCTCTCTGTCAAATAAATAAATAAACTTGTGATCTCTCTCTCTGTCAAATAAATAAATAAAATCTTTAAAAAAAAAAAAAAGAATAAGGAACTGTTCATCCTGACAGGAAACGATTTCCAAGATAAACTAAGTGAAAAAAGCCAGGTACAGAACTGAAATATGTGCAACACACTATATTTATAAGAAAAACATATGTTTATATGTTTATAAATGTAAAAATGACCACTGGAGGGATATACAATCAGTTTTTTTTTTTTTAAGATTTTATTTATTTATTTCACAGAGGGAGAGAGATCACAAGGAGGCAGAGAGACAGGCAGAGAGAGAGGAGGAAGCA